>NMRB01003357.1:1637-24697 GCA_002633025.1 Notospermus geniculatus | reverse complement strand
TGTATTACCCGGAACGGAAGCCGTAACCCCTTGAACGTTTGCAGTGAGGATGATGTATTTTAGTCAGTCCCTGGCATTGAAATCGAACTGTTTGATGATCAGTTCTTTCACCACTAATCGAAAGTATCAGCTACTTTCATTGGTTTACTTTCTAGAATCATTGAACGTCTTCTCTCTCCACATCATCTCTTCCCATCCTACATGTACCTCTGTGTTTAGTCCCGGTTATTGAGGTGGTAATGTAATTACCAATGCAAATTACATCATATCGATCTTACCGATGGTGATGCCCTTACCCTTCTGAATTCTCCATGCTGTAGGTGTTAAGTAATTACAAGAACTGTGTTAATATGCCTTTCACTCGTTCCCACAAGAGTAGAAGAAGAATTGGTATAAAATTCACATCTGCTTCAACATGTTCAACACACCCTGGAAAGGTGGCAAGCCAGGGAGATTCAAGCAGAGCACATTTGGCAGATGGATCTAGCTCAGTGGTGAGCGCTGTCGTCCCTTATTGCTGGTGAGAGGTTGTCAGGCGCAGACCCAAGGAGGGCGCACCCCTTTTAGCCAACAAATCGACCGTGAAATTCTGGAACTTGGCACAAATTTTGATGTTCCTAGCACAGGGCGCCCCCTCTTTTCCCAAATCCAGGATTCACCCCTGGTGGTGGATTTGACAGTCTCTGGTGCTGATATGCCGATTGTGATGATGTGCAGATTATGGTTGCGAAGAAGCAGGTACCATGTGAGACTTTTTCAATATCCTGCATTGGCTCACAAATCAAGAAGGCCAGTGTTGTGAATCCAAATTGCTTCCAATTCTGTGGCAACTGGGGTAATTGGCTGTAGCTTACACACATTCAGTGAGAGCCAAATGAGGTCTACACAAACTCGAATGTTAAAATGAGGCTGATTCAAATGCACTTTCCGACCGAAGGAACTTCATTACTTGAACAAGAAATCAAATTGACGGCGGTGGCTTCTCAATCATTTCTGAGAAATGGACTCTGACTTGAAGAAAAAAGTAGATGTAATTTCACTGTGAATGTTCGTCGCTGTAATCTCTTAGAACAGTTCCCTTGATAAAATGTTGGCAAGATCATAAATCATGTCCTTGCAGCGCTCGTTTCAGAAAATCAATAGTTCGCAAGTGATGTGTTCTCAGTTGATTTTGTAATACTAGTCGGAAACATTGCTTTGGTAAACTGAGTAAATGGTTAGCTATTAGTTTGCTGCCGTCAGCAATGCCAAGACAAGGAATCAAAGACTCATAATTTCTAGCCCCTGTGGGTGTGGGTCAAGGTGAGCTTGGGCCCCTTGTTGTCAGCTGAGTGCATGACCCATGGGCCTCTTAACAGTCCTTGTCAGGAATTGGCTTTTGATTCAACGACACAACTACTGTACTTACTCTTGGAAGACACTTTTTCTACTTTTCTCAATAATAAGACTGAGAGATCTTTGTTTCAGCCAAGGATACTGACTTCATCTTTCATGAATCAACAAATGCCACCACTCCATAAAACTCCTCGTTAAACTCTTATTACCTTGTTAAGTGCAATGTATGATCTGTTTTGAACCACCAGATACATAAATCTAGACAGGTTGGGTAAAAAGTTGTGTTTATCGCTTCAAGGTGTTGCCTTTCATCCATTCATACAAAGTCTACTTTTCTTGCTTACAACGAACATGTAACCTTTTCTGACGGAGCCCCACACGCACAAGTAAATCACTGTCTGGAGGCCTGGGATCTCTGATGATGTTTCCATTTGGAGTTGATTCTGATCTCGGTGATGTGGAGACGTAAACTGGATTGAACCCATTCCATCGTGGAGGGCTCCCTTTGCACAGACTCTACACCAAGATAAACAATTGATGGTTTCAGTGTACCTTGTTTGTTGTCTTATGGTTCTTCAAATCGTTTGTTTACCTTCACAGCACAACTGAGGCTTGGGCGTAGAGGAAGTCGAATGTACCAATAAAATGTATTTTGAGAATACTCCCAATGATTTCTGGATTCCACGCGAGCTTTCCGGTTGTGTTCTGCAGTTCTATTCTGTTGGACTCTCTCATCATCACTTGCCCATCTCTTGGCTTGCTCACAACATCTCCGCTTAATAGTGGCAGTTTGCAAGTTCCGTATTGTCAAGGGTATTGAGGGCCTGCAGTGTTGCCCTCCCTGTCACCCATCAAGTCTGACCAGGAACTGAACCAACAAAAAAATCTTGGAGCGAGATGACGGGCCCCTGACCATTTCCTTTGTGCGGCTCTGATGAAAAGATGAAAAACTACATCATGTCTTTACCATGTTTACTAATCATCTTTCTTTAATCGTTGCCGCAGTTGCTTTTGACTTGATGCGGCTAAAGTCATCAACTTAAGAATGTGCATCTAATTCATTTGATCATTAGATGAGAAATCGAAGGCTTTGCTTGGAAAAATAATCTGAAACTGATAGTACAGCATGTCGTTTGATGTTCGTCTGTGATGTCATTCCATGGATTAAATGTTGATGCATCCATTGGGTGCCAATCACCCGAGACGGGCTATCAAAGCTAATCACCGAGCAATAACCACCACAAATCATCCCCGGTGAGCAAATACGAGGAGAAAATGAAATCAGTGCCAGGGGAATCAAATCTGGCCGCGTTAGTGACCTTTACAAGGACAAATTGTCCTCTTGAGCTTGATGTTCGGAGCGAGTTATTTGTTGTTCGAGGTGGAGTGATCCGTGTAGGGTATTGTTTGACATGGAGTAATCCATCAGGGGTCTTAATGTCGGGGTATGAGATGTGGTTGTACGGGATGGTCCGTGATGATGACAGTCCATCTGAGGCCCACACAACAGCAACCACTGTGCCTCTACCTTCAGGTTGTTCACATTTTGGTGAGAAGAAACAGTAGAGCTGCCCAGACTTCTTGATGAATGTTTGATCTCTTTACATGAAAAGGTTTAGCTCTCTTTGAGACAAGGCATCCATGATGTTCGATGCAAACAGTTGGCTTCAACTTTACTATCACTTGAAATGTATCACTTGAAATGGAAAAATGTAAAGTATTCTTCTAGTGATTGTTAAAGATGGTTTCGGCAGGTGTTTTCTGGCTGATTCTCTCAAAGAAACATACAATCAATTAGAAAAAAATAAGAGAAAGAAAGAACTGACATTTAGCTACCACTGAATGGTTTCTGTGTGAATGAACATGGAAAAGGTAGATTTGGTACGCCCACCGCAAGCCATTGTCAGGAGATTGCCCCCATCGCCGTGTTGATGTTCAGTATTTGGAAATGGCTTGAAGTAGTCCACTCCAGAGTCAGAGATACTGTTTGGTGGGAGGGAATGGACAGTTTGATGCTCATTTGCTATTTTGGCGTGGAGTGGCAGAAAACTGAAGACAATGAGAATGTAGGTTATGTCAACTCCTTACTGTTGCGAGGGCGTAGTGTGCCAATGTTCCCATCAGGAGAAATGTTGGCTCCTTGAAGAAGCACTGGGAGGTGATATACATTGCGCATACTCATTCTCTGAGTTCATTATCATTGATTTTGAGGCAAAAGAGTTTCTCCCACCCGTCAGTCCACGCCCAACTTGACATTCTGTTGTTCATTGTATGATAGCTCAAGCCTGTTTCTTCCTCTCCATATATCAATCATGAAGCAGCTGAGTACATGTCCCATTTACTTCGTCTTTGCAGACCTAACCTCCAAAATGGAACAAAACATTCAAACAACCGACGATCTCATTCATCACGCCGACGAGGATGAGAGGAGCAAAGACGACCACAGCAAGGTCTCGGTCAAGATGAACACGTTATCGCCCCCCTCGACGAGCCACAAATCTCAGATGACCAGCGTCTCCCTGACGGACATCAACAGCTACATGAACCGGCGATTCTCACAGACGCTACCGTCGGGATTCGATGCCAGTACTTACAGTATTAACTTTACAGATGGAGTCATTGAAACAAGTAAGTGCATCTATCTTGTCTATCTGGGTCCATCGTTTGTGGCTTGTATTCTTGTGCTTTTTGCCAGCTCCTCTTCTCTAAATCGTGAATGAACTTTATTCCAGCTCATACCACCTAAACTACAACTGAATTCCAGATTTCAGTTGTGTGATGCCACGAATGACTGTATGGTTGGTGGCCGCCCTTGACAGCTTCTCTATTGTTGGTCACCCCCTGACTGCTTCTCTATGGTTGGTGGTCGTCCCCGACTGCTTCTCTTTGGTTGGTCATCCCCGACTGCTTCTCTTTGGTTGGTCGTCCCCAACTGCTTCTCTTTGGTTGGTGGTTGCCCCCGACTGCTTCTCTTTGGTTGGTCGTCCCCGACTGCTTCTCTTTAGTTGGTGGTAGGTTGCCCCCGACTGCTTCTCTTTGGTTGCTCGCTCCTGACTGCCTCTCTCTGTTGCTGTTGGTTGCTCCTTACTGCTTCTCTATGGATGTCGGTCGCCCCTGACTACTTCTCTTTGGCTGGTAATCACCCCTGTTCCCTTCTCTTTGGTTGGTTACCCCTGACCCTTCTCTCTGATTGCTTCTTTGTGGCTGCTGTCCACATCTGACTGCTTCCCTGCCAACTGGCGTCATTCTCAGATAGTTGTTCCTCTACAAAGTAGACAACATCTCATCAAACCCTCCTGCATGTGAACTGCCAGACTCCCCTGTTGGCGCCAGTCTTTGTTACCGACGGCAGACATCGACCTGGCCTAGTGGTAGCATCACATCGATACAGCATCCCTAATCAGTTGACCGTGTGTCTCGTTTGAGCAATGCCAGATCAATACCTGATTGATCTCAGGTAGCTCCGTGTTGAAGCGATCAGCCTAATTGACAGAGTGTCTTCCCCGATCTTAATCAGTACGTATTGTCTGCAATGGTTGCCTGATCAGGTTCTGTTCATTGATGAACAGTTCAAAAATGGATCCCATAAACACATTTGCATGAATTTGGCAAGGAAATATTCTTTTAATCTTGGGTATTGTGTGTTACTTTGTCCTTACTTCATAATGATTATGAGGGTGTGGTCACAGGACATGGCTACCTTTGATAGGGTCTAGTGGATCGTTTTGTGGTCACAGTCAGCACAATGTGTGATTCTCTGGATGAGATACTGTGTCATCTCCATCGATGGGAAGGATTGACGATGACGTGGAGTTTCCTCATGCTGAGAAATCTTCTCAGCCGACATGTGCACACTCCCTTGGCAGTCATATTGTAATGATTTGCCCACTCATCAAGTCACCATGTTCACTAGGCCACTAGACTAGGGATGTGTGGGGTGATTGTCTGAACAGTAGGGAGACCATCATGGATGGTTTGTATTCATAACACTGATACACAGCCCCAAAAAGCTGCTTTCGGCGACTTCCCAGCCTGCCCTCACTGATGTGGAAGCATCAATCCCCACGTAGCTCAAAAAACAAGCATCTGATCATGGCAATAGAACAACCGTGTGATCAATCAAACTAAATCTTGGCTCTGATCCCCCTGTCTGGTATCATCTTGCCGAGATTAAGCTATCCATTTAATGGAGGTATTGGCGCAACTTTATTGATTGAGCTGAAATCATGATATTGAACTGTGGATCTGGTACTGCCGGGAGCAACTTGCATCAGGTATGTAAGCAATGAGTGCAGTTTAGTGCTCAAACAGTTCTTTATTGTAAATATGCTTACGCATGCAAACCTTTTCAAACAACTATTGTCATTGTCATCAACAATTCATGACTAGAGATCCCTCAATAGCTAGCGAGGCCCAAACAGTCATAGACACAAGAAGGTATCAACTACTACATAGTTGCTTTGACTAGCTCTTCTGCAAGAGAATTCTCCAATAACAGAGGACGTGACAACATCGCTTATGTTCATCAGCAGGTTCATTATTATGCAGTGCTGCCACTTCAATCAATGTTTGGAACTAAAAATCTTTCCTCCGTGTGATCATAAACTGTGCATTACTTGGTTAATGCTGACAGTTAGAGAAGACCAGCTTTCAGACATATCGAAGGTCAAAATGAATAGAAATGACTGACTTTGGACAGTCTGGTGTCCGTAATACAGAGGTGGGCTCTAATGTGAGGTGTCCCTGATGGGACGTTCCACTATAATGGACTGCCGGAAGCTTCATACTATGTAGAAATGACAAAATCATCGTTGCACCTCATCCCTAAAGTTCATAAACCTTCGTACAAACTAATTTGTATTTTGCCGCGGGGTGATTCATGATCCAGTTTTCTCATTGAACAATTTTTATCGTGCTACTGCGTAGGTTGGGCCGTTGGGTGTTTTACTAGTGAACATAAGTGGAGAAAAGGAAAAGCCTGGGCGGCCAGTGAAGTTAGGATCTGCAGGAATGCGGTGCACGGAAGCTAGGTAAGATTGTGAACCAATTTCATTTAGTATTACGGGAGAGTACGGTAGGTCCATCTAGTGTACAGACCTCTTCCTCCAAATCAATGATATCCCAGTCTGAACCAAAATATCGGTCTTGTGTGTCTGGTTCACAAGTTCCGTTGGAGGGAAGGGAGGAGTAGGACAGGTGAGAATGTTAGCTAGAAGACTGTCCCCAGGCATTCAATGAATTTGTCATGTTTGTTTGGTTTCCATGGTGATTTGTTCCTCAATGCTCACTGATCATAACTGGTCGCTATTTCAAGCGTATCGCTGTCTTCATTGGTTTCTTGGACTTCCCACAGGTGGCACTGATGTTCTCAGTAACTTCAGGACAAGGGGCCTATTGGTTGTTCATTCAGAGTTTGAAAGGCAGTGCGGTCAACCATCATCAGCTTTTGCAGTAGCACTCATGATCTTGCTCAAGACACTTTACAAGGATTGTCACTCGGCATAGTTCTGAGAGGAAGGGAGGCAGCATGGTCAAGCAAACCTTCTACATGTGTTTGGTATTCCTTATGCACTAAACTAATGTGCCCTGTACTGTAGCAAACTTCCAAAATTTGAGGTCAGCTGAACAAAAATGCAGGCATGGGGTGCTGTCTTTGCCCAAATTCAACATGTCTGGAGTATTGGTTGCCTGGGATACCACACAAGGTGCATCAGCATCACCTCAAAGATGACCACTTTCCCGCCGTGCGATGTGGACCAATTCCTATGTTCAGCAAGAGATATACATCCACTTGAGATGTTGTCAAAGCCAACCAGTCACCTGATGGCCTGGCAGCCTCTCGTTGAAGGGAATCTCCCGGCCTCTGACCTTATCAGAACACGAAATAATCACACCTTCAGAGTCTTAAGTGTTGCATCTCAGACAAGAGTAACGCTTCAAATGTTCCTGCCCTGTCAACCACAAACCATCCTCATCATCACCTGTTCTTCCATCATGCTGACTCCTCTAATCACCAACTGCCTGTTTTTTTCCAATCCTCCTTTGCTCATTGTTTCCAGCCGAGTGGTCTCTGTCTGTCTTCGTCTTTTTACGCTTGTTTGGGTTACTTGAGCTTGGGGGAAAAGGAAGTGTTTTTTTCTGGACAAAGTTGGTCGGAGTGGAGTCTTGTGTTCACAGTTTGCAATGAACTTCGATACATGCTGTATTCCAGGGGAAGTTTTGCTTCAAAATCTGTCATGTTAAGTTTTTTAGCTCAGCTGACCAAAGGTCAGCGGAGCTAGTCAAATAGGTATTCAGTGGCGTCAGGGTGTCAGTCCTGCAGTCCAGCAGTCCTTCTGTCCAACTATGCCCGACNATCTGACATGTATCTCGATTCACCAAGTTAATATTATTAAATAACCTCTTCCCACTCTATTCACTATATTTCAGGTCGACCTGGTTGCCGAAGTACCCCAGATTGCTGATGCTGCTGTTGCTAAAGAGGGGTGCAAGGAAGTGTCTTGAATTTGAAGAACTCACTCTCAGCTGACACAACAGGAATCCCAATTGGAGATCAACTGTCGAAATCATAGAACAGAGAAATCTTCGCCACAGCAGACAAATGCATTATTCTCTTACACATGTATGCACACCGTATGCATTCCAAAATAAAGTGCGATTCATTCTTGGCAAAATTGTACAGGTGAATAAAATTTGACATCACCGACTAATGTTCCTAAGACTGCAGTGTGCCTTATCAAGCCGAGACATCAAATGTCAGCTGAGCGCAAGGCCCATGGGCCTCTTGTTTTAGAATAAGATCTATCCTTCTTTTCTTCTGAAGGATTAAATGGACTTTACTAAATCTCTTTAAATCACAGAAGAACTTACTGATGGAGTTTTGATGAGAATGCAAAATGTTCTCACCAATTTAATTCCTAATTTCTCCATTTCGCTGTCACTTTTTCTGCCATATTTATACTTTTTAGCTGACGGATAAAAAATGCAATCTCAATGGAGAAAATTGAATCACGGCAAAATGAATCTTCAATTTGTCACCAAATGCAATAAAATGCTTTAAGATGTTGTCACGGAGCTTCACTCTTTCTCGTTAATATCGTGTCTGTTCAGCTTGTGAAAGAGCTAGGTGAAAATATTGACTGTAGAGTTGCTTCACAACAGCTGGTATTGATGATTTACTGATAAAGTAGAAAGGAAAAGGCTTATCTCTGTCTTTCTACTTTTGAAGGAAGAAGGCGATTTTGAGAAATTTGCTGGATTTCTGTTTCCTGTTTCCTCATCTAGACGAAGACAATTCACCTCACTGGCTTTGTCTTCCATGACGACAATCTGTGGCTTTCTTTCAATGGGCGCGTAGCTACGATAGAGGGCAGCACACCGTAACCAGGTCCTATACAATGGACGCCTTTTGTGTGGGAAATTGATCAGGACCGGGATGTCGGTTTCATTTCAATAGTTTTAACCACTAGTGACACCTATTGAGGAAGTCGGCTAGGGTCCTCATTGTACATGGTTGTTGAAAGCAATAGGAGGCATTGGGTAGAACAGCTAACTCTGAATCTACTGTTATGGAAGCTGCAATCATCTTCCCTGGTTCGTACTCTCTTTTCTGATCGAGTTTTACAAGACAGCTAATTGTGAATAGACTGTCACTGTAATGGAAGCTTTAATCATCATTGGCTTATAGTTGCTTTCCTGACCTGGCCCTACAAGACAGCTAATTGTGAACAGACTGTAATGCTGTGATCATCTTCCCTGGATTGTCCTCACTTTCCTGAGTCTTCCATTCATGATAATCTCACAACCACTGAGTGGGGAAAAATGTCTTTCTGATCAAAGTAGTGAGACTGTGGGAATGCTGATTGGATCAAGCTGATATCAAGAGGCTTGTGTGTTACGGTACATGCTCTTATTAAGTCCCTGTTGGAAATCAATTAGCAAAATGGAAAGCTAATTAACAACTGGTTGGTGGAAGAGTAACTGCTTCTGGTTGGTGAAGGATTTGATGTGGAATTTGATGGACTTGACAGGAAATGGACATGTATGTCCATAAATGCATGATTTGCTAAATCAGATGTTTCAGCTTTTGCTTTTTGTTGCCTTTTATTTGCATTTACATGTAGATATTGATTTGAGTTTGGAGTTATAGTTTAGAACTTTCAGTTATCACTTGTGCATTTTGATTTTCAATTTACTTCTGTCTGTGTTGGTGCTAACTCTTGATTTGCTGATGAAGGCAGAGCATCCGGTGATGACACGTAACTCAAAAGTCATGCAGAGTGAGCCGTATTCCCTTAACAATCCCCAACCTCACAGATGGTGTCACCTTTTGAGCACCTGGTAGAATTACTAAATACCTGCGTTGACATCAACTCTGAACCCTCCGATCCTGTGAATGCAATAAGAATACCAATCATTGGTGTGTTCTTACTTGATCACATCATAAATGATTGATGAATCATGGTGAACGCCATCGACCCCCAATAGCAACATCGCTGATGCCAAGTCTTAGCACCAACTTCACCCATTCTGCATCGTATAAATTATGTTATTTACTTTCTTTTGATTTGATGTTGTTAAATGTCGTTGCTTTCCTAATTTTATTTTAGATGGTGGGCCACCTGGTGTTGCGTTTGATGATGTTCGCCCTCCTGAGTATGACCACTTCCCATCTATCACGACCGAATGTTCTGAGAAGCATGACTTGATAGGTATAGTGCTTGTTTTGAGTTTGTCTCTCCTTTTGTTTTGCCCTTTACCTTTATTAGCAGGCGCGTATCCAAGGGGGGCACACCCGGCGCATGCCCCCTTTCGGCCAACAAATCTATAAAATTGACTGTAAAATTCTGAAATTTGGAGCAAATCATTGAAATTCACTGCAGATTTCAATGTTTCTAGCACAGGGCGCCCCCTCTTTTCAGAAAGAGTGGATCCGCCCCTGATTAGTCATTTATGCTTTTGTGGAAATATACGATTTAGAATTCTTTTACAATGTTTATCCTCCAGAATATCTACGTTTGTCCTAAACCGTTGCCCTCTCTTACATGTACCCATCCTGTTATTTCAGTAACATGACTTGTTGGTACAGTGATGATGGCAATAATATTGCACCCCTTGGTGGATATCAGCTAATTTCCCAAACACCCCACAGAAACGCATCATAATTTCACCTCGCTAAATTTGTGTTTCTCAGTATATGGCTTCACGCCCACTTGTATTTCACTGGGGACCAATACAATTAATTTTCTTGCAAATGGTGAATACTAATGTGATAAGTGATTACTGTTTGTTTGTTGGGGTGGTATCGCTGTCACCAAGGCTGTCGAGGAACTAGGGCACTGCTTCAAATCTTAGTTTTCTCCTTGAGTTGGCTTTCTACAGGCGATAACTCAACCATAGAAAACTATGGACAGTTGTTATGTCATTGGTCTCAGCGCAAGTTGTAATGAAATCGACAGTGGTGAATTGTCCAATGAGAGCCAAATCGCACAAGAAAGCTCTCACATGAAGCATCGCCTTTAGTTCTGCTGTATTTATTGCCCATAGCCATTAGCTCTTGCTTCCCTTTCTTATTTGAACGAGTGTGTGCTCACCTACCAACATGATATAGAGGAGACTGATGATCGTTCTTGTCTCATCTCTGATTCCGATGCATCTCATTACCCCAGTCTCCTTTCATGATTGATAATTTCCACGACTGCATAATTCAGGAGCAATTACTCCAATCAGTGTGTAATCAAAGTGTACTCTAAGAGCTTAGGAATAATTCATGTTGTTTTAACCATCGGTTTCTTGGTCGCCTGTCGCATAGATCTCCTGCATGGGATGGAACCAGTTGGTGCTTGAATTGTCTTCAAGTTTCAGGCACTGATCTGGTATTCAGAATTGTGGTTGCTTGCATTCACTCCTGGACTGTTGAGATACAGTACAGGTCAAATGTACTGTAGTAGACGAATGCAAAATTACGCTCTTTGAAATACAGCCCGACTAAACTGTTTCCCCTCTTCAAAGTCTTTGATCCACCATTAAAGCCAGCAGCACACCAGGCGATATCGCTAGCAATCTAAGCGCCATCAATATTCTCGCCGGCCGCCACAGACTAGGCAATGTCGATTTTGGTGTTCTTGGACATCGGGTGAGCATTGCTGGTGAGAAGATTCGAATCACAGATCACTGTTCAGCGCATGCCTACTGATTTTGCTCACTTGCAAGATGATCACTTGCAATATCAACTGGTGTGTGGTGGCTTTACTGTCTCTCATACCAATCACTGTACCCTTCCAATACGGATTACTCTATAGACGTTCCCTCCATGAGGCTCCATATTGGTTCTAACAATGCCGTATGTTGAGATTTCATCTTTGTATCAACCACACCATGCGCTGATGTCATCCTGCATTCCATTTAGAGCTATCTAAAATAGCCAGTGGCTTTGCAATTTCTGATTCTGCAATTGGAAATCAAATTTGGCTGCAGAATTGAAAGTCGCAGCTCATTCATCTTGATATTTCCTCAAAAAATTTGGGCCGAGTGATGCATTTGGCGACTCAGAAATGATCCTTGATTGAAACTTATTCAGTTGTTGGTATTAAGATCAGGGTTACAGTCACTATCAGGCGATCATCCCTGGCATGGCTTATGACATTTTGAGATCGGTGATTCTTCCATAGTCGATGGGTAAAATTGATTTCCAGAGAAGTTCAAATGAAAAATGACTGATTTCTTGAAAAAGAGCCGTTCGACTTTCACACAATGAGTGGAACATGAGTGACGTGATGTCAGATGAGGGCATTCGACTTTATAGATTACGATTTCATTCACAACATTTGGATCATCCGATATTCTTACTGGATGAATGGTGAATGAAAAGATGTCAGTACATCCAGCACCAGCCATCGTCAAAGCTTCCTGAAACCATTTCTGGGCAGCCAACATGTTGCTTTTCAATGATAAGGAAAAGGTTATTTGGTATCAGGATGTGGTGACCAGTAGCTGAGTAGATTAAGATGGCTTTTCTTCCACACTTACCAGGCCAATAATGATATGGCTTTGACCCTGTTGCAAAAATCCAATCCAATCCAATAGGCCTACAATACAACCGAAGAGAGAAAAATAACGAATCCCTGCCACAATTTCCAGAGATGACTGTTCCCAGAAGATTCTGAGTCAAAATCAATTTTACAAAATTCTATGATGATCTAGAAGAACAGCCATAAACCATCATATTGCTTCACTCGGTATTCTCAGCATCACCAGACGGTTAATGGGCCATATGCACCTTCCACGACAGTCATTGTAATAAAAACAATGCACAATCAGCACTTCCTTTCAAAGCTATTTTTGATTTAGGATATCATCGCACGCAATCTCCGTGATGAAGGAAAGTGATTTCATGATACTAAAGAACAATCACAGAGACTCCAAGAACGGTGATATAGACTCCAGTGGTGAAACAGACTCTTCTCATTCTATTCAGAGTGGAAGCTTTGGGACTGAGTATGGAGCATTCCCGACAGTATCGAGATCAGATAATTGAGGGTTTTGCTCGAGTCACGTTCGTAGGAATGTGCCCAGAATAATCCAACCCTTGTATGGGTGGAGAATGGATGGAGATTGTGAGGCTGGTTGCCTTGTAGTTCTTTGACAGCATGCTGAGAGTGTACGTCATTGCTGGTGTATGTCATTCCATCGCTGCAGGATTTCTGACATCCAGTGTGGCCCATCCTGGAACTCCACGTGTATTGGCGACGTCAGAAGAGTGTAGTTGGAGGGCGGAGCGATGTCACAACTCTCGGTGGTCAAGATGGTATGCCCAAGGTGGAGATGATCCTCAAAAACCTTGGCCGGGCTGTCCCAGGCTGCCTGGTCCCATCGGTAAAGGCATATCCCTGCATTGGTGCAAGAACATCAAGACATCCTGGAGATGTGATGAGAACAGATCCAATGTCAACTGATAGAGACTGCCTCCTGGAGTTCCCTGACATGTTTTCTGGAGTCACTGGGACAAACATCTGAAGCACTTTGGGACTGTCTTGAGGTTAAAACAGGCTAAAGTACAACAGAAGCCGACCTCATGGAAAATGGCAGACTCCACCAACATAGTTACTGAGTGATGTTTCCAATGTGCCCAAGGACAGTATTTGATCATGATCATTACATTAAACCACACTTCAATATTTGTCAGCATAATCAGGGACCTTTGGGGGATGCCTGCCAATCAGCTTTACCGATAGACATTTGATAAGTATTACCAATTAGGATAATAAACTATCCATAGGAGCGTGCAGACCAATATGGTTGACATCAAATTATTCTCTGACATGTCTGATGAGTTTTTGGAGGACAAACAACACGGGAAGGAATTAATTTTACAAAGATGATGCAGTGTAATTTGTTTTATCTTGTTGGTGTTTGACTAACGCAGTTTGTGGGTCAAACCATCTTGACATATCAAGGCCTACAGTCACTTTGCCCTTCGAACTACGTCCCTTCATAGTGACAGTATGAATGATAGGAATGCTTGTCAGGGCAAGATGTGGTCAAACAGCACAAAGGTCCTCGTCCTTGCCCCTCCTGTCCTGATGATCACCTGGCCATTAAACACCATTAGCCTGGCAATCTCCCATATAATCCCCATTATCACATCAGGGACGTGATTCTCATGGTCATACTGATTTCATGATTCCCTGGGCAGATGCTTGTCATGCCTGCAGGGGAAGCAAAATATACATGTCCAGAGAGGCTGAAAGCATCAGGGGCTCTTAGCGCTCGCTTCCTTCATCACCTCACACGGTGACGAAGGGAGCCAGTGCTAAGAACCCCTGATGTTCTCAGGATGATGTCCAGAGAGGCCAAGCTTTTATCTTGGTCTTCGATTCTTGTCTCTTGGGCCAAAATCATTGTGACGTGCCCTTTGGTTTGGATCTTCCCATTTAGATGCACTTAGAGTTGCATTAGCTAGGTAATATTAGCTTGGTCATCCCACCAGCAAAGTGTTCTGTAAGCCTATCAGTATCACAGCCATGAAGGTACCTATTATCATCTTGCCCATGTCTTGGTCAGCTTTCCTTTGAAGAGGATTGCTTGTGACAAGGTCCTGGATTGTTTCCCCATATAATGATTGCACTAATGAAGGTTCTGGTAAAGCTTAGTATCCGTGGTCAAAGCTTGCTCAAATCCTTTTGGCTCTAATGGCTGGTCATTTCCAGCTTTGCTGCTTAAGAACAGAGAATGATCCAATATTAGGGCTCAGTCAGGGGGATGGTGAAATGGCCGTCGGAAGGAAAAACAACGCGAAGGAATCATTGCAGTGACAAATGGAACCTGTCTCCTTCACACTATGTTCCACCAATCTGGCCATGACCTTTTATCCATTTTAGGAAATTGGACAAGCTCCTTATAATGATGAGAAATAGATTGTTCTTGGTGGCGTGTAAAGAGCAAAAGTACCCGAGATGGGGCTAAAAATTCGTGTTTGTCTTGGGATTGAATAAGAACGCGGTCAGAAGCCTTGACTTTTGATGTGATATTCGATCTTATAAAAAGCAATCAGTCGATGGCAACTCCAGAGTCATGTTAGAGGTATCCAATTGAAGGAGTGAAGAAAAGCACCGCCTTTCTCTCTGCTTCAACAATAATGGTTCAGTGCACTTGAGACGGCAGCGTCAAGGCTGAGGTAATGTGATGGACTGTTTGGTCACAGGTTGTGACCTTGTCAAAGTCACCATGGCCGCAGGTGGGTGGGTGCATCTAGGGAGGTCTCAACCGGAACCCAGCCAAAATGTTGGCCATTGATTATGGTAGTTCTCTTGTGTTTGTTTTTACAACTGGTGTCGGAGCGCATCCTTTGGATCACATCTTATGTAAGGCAACCTTTGGATCACATCATCTGCAAGACAGTACGAGGTCTGTCTCTCCTATCTGCCTTGTAGTTGTCATGACTGGCAGTGATTCCATGAATGTCCCTCATGAGTCCACCTGTACCTTGTCATCTCACCGAGTGGGGCGGACTGCCAATCAGACAACAGACCAAGATTGGACGGAGGCGTATCAAGAGAAGTCTTTCCGCAGCAAGAGGCAGACAATGCTGTGATTTTATTGCCACTATGGACAACCACTCGATCGGCGTTCAGACGATTTACATGAAAATAACTTGATTAGCGTTGGTTAGGAGCAAACCTATGGATGCTAATGTGATGAAGCACACACAAGGACTGGTTGAGGCAGCTGTGTGGAGTGTGTGTAGTGGTGCTCAGCTCTGCTTGGAGAGTGGTCAGAGTGATTGCTCCTCCAGTGCTGTGATGCAATGGATGTGTAGCCTCGCTGTCATCTCGGGCATTTCGGAGACGACAAAATCAATGTCGGCGTTTACTCTCTACCTGTGCATCGTCGAAATGATGTCACCGTTGGATATTGGTTGATCGTTGGTCGGGTTATCAGGGTGTTAGGATCCACCAGGGACTAGGTTGCTCTCGAGTCATTCATAAGAGAACTTTCACACATGAATGGATGGATTAGTCGAAGCTAGATGCTATTCATTCACCACAAAGTTGATCCGATTGGTGTTTATGGGAGGAAATACCGTTGGAATTGTAAGCCGGCTCAGGAGGGACCTCAGGTTCAATTAGGAGACTTGAGAGACATTATGATAGGATTAATCATATCTTTTTACTCCTAAGTTAGTGAGATCTGGATGCAGTGCTTCAAAGTGTGAAATGATAGGATATTTTCTCTCAGATTTATGGGTGTCTTGATTGGTTTGTGTTGTGAACGGAACTCCTCTTGTGCAAAATTGCTTCTATATTTGTCGACTTAACAGAAACTTCCATGAATTGAGTAACTTATCGCACGGAAATGTGACTTTTTTATTTCTGTTCATCTCTTATTTGAACCTTGTTGATTTCGCCAAATGATATCATCAGTGCCCCAGCTACATCCAGGGTTGCTCATCTTGCCTTCATGGTGGGGCCGAATCATCTCCTTCACATAGGTGACCTGCTACCATTTGCTCAACTTATTCTATTCCTACACCAGTGATCTATGTTTATGGATTGTGTTCACCGTGGGAATAGATGATTGAGGATATCGATATTGAGCTGACAAGGCTGGGCTCCACCGAGAATTTCCTCGATTATGGGAGTCTTCGGCAGCCTCCGTCCCCCAGCAAGTGGACGAAGAAATGTAACGATGAGCTCCACCTGGCTACAGGTAATGTTTGTATGTTGTTGGACGAGTGATGCAATGTTTATTGGTGATTGTAAATATTGATGTCTGGTGGTCAGGAAGAGTTTGTAGATCAAAGAAGGATTCTACTGAAAGATCAATTGATCAGCAGTAAAGGCTTGCCAGAATGGCGTAGTTCAACATTCACATCTTGAAATACCGGTAAGCTGTGGCCATTTTCCAAAACACCCTTTAAAATGGCCCTCTAAAATGATTCTTGTCCAAGGTCATGGATGGCCAACTTTAGCTGACCCAGTTCATTATTACATGTACATCAATCAAATGAAGGCACACAATAGACCTAGGGTCAGCCAGCCATGGCCCTGGACACTTTAGAGGGCCAGTAAGGGTGTTTAAGTAAATGGCCACAGCTTATTTCAAGCCCTGCCATTCATCTTTGAGGTTGTAGGTCCAATTCCTTGTCAAGGAATCCTCCCAGAGCTCCAGTTTCCTTCTGCATTTCACCAATGCGAGGAGGATTTCAAAAAAGGGCTGACCAAACAGCTACGGGGAGGGGGGGTATTCACCAATGGTTGTTGGTGCTGAAAAAGAATGAAGCACAAATGTACTGGTAGAGAACGACATAGTGCTTGCTAACTCTCCTCTCATGAAATGCAGTCACGATAATTTCACGTGCAATTCTCTGTCGTTATTAGAGGCTTCCTCACCCGTCAGCAGGAAGGAACCATTCATTTCAATATTTCTCATGAAATCCAATATCGCGATGAAAGCCAACATACCAAATCTATAAAACCGTGGCGTTGATCAAGAATGATTGTCAACCGTTTCCCCATCACGCGGACTGATTACGTCCCATGACTGTAGCCGCGTTCACTCTCGAGGTGATAGCTACATCTCGGTCCATCACATCCTCAAACTCTCTAAGTGGATTGTCCGATGTTTTTCCTGTGTGTCGGTTAGGACGGGATCGATGTGAACGTCTGGATCAATCTTACCAGATCAATGTGGTTGTTCCTGGCCTTATTTTAACGAGAATAGTGTTTCTTGCCAAGCGTATTGCTTTTTTCGTGATTGATGCTTTCTTTTGTGCCGTCCCCAGTGTGCAACTTTTAATGAGCAACACACTTCAATTTTTTCCCTTTTCAAACTTGATGACTGATGCATACTATTGATCGTGTGAATCCTAGTTTATATATCAAGGTTTATTTATAATCCGCTTTGCCGGGCCATTAATTTATCTATCTATTAGGCAAGAAATCACTAATTGTCCAACTTGTGTCTCTAGGTTGATGAGTTGGCTTCAGGGCTGAGAGGTCTCAAGTTAGAATGTCAAGGTTGCCCTTTTGGTGCAGGACCACCCAGTGCAAGGTGCTTCATCGTATTCGTGAAGCGGTCAGTTTCAACTCCTACTCAGATTTGCCGCTTGCAGACTGCCCAACAGCCACGAAGTCTGCAGGTGGAGACACACAGGATCAGTTTTTGGGGGTAGAGGTACCGGTACAACTCTGTCTGAATGGGACTGCAAACTTACTTGATTGGAACTTGATAGTCAGGAGCGTGGACATATCATCTTCAGCCAAAATCATAGCTTTGAGACTGATTTGATATGTATGTATTCTCCAGAAAGCTGACCTCCTATGGAGGTGTAATAGCATCAGGTTCTCCCTCCTCCCCTGAGTCCAGCTTGTTCCTATCAATTAAAGCAACTGCGATGTTACTCATGTGGACAATCGCTCCACCCTTTCGTGATTATTTCAGCGGTGAAAGTATTGGACCATTTACCATCGTCACATTCTACGTGTGGATGCATCTCCGAATGTGGACGATGTGAGCATGCTTTCGGTTAGCAAGGATGCTCGGATGGCCTTTATCCATTGAACCTTATGTGGTGTTACTCGACTGGACAATTGCTCCACCCTTTCTTGCATCCTGAGAAACTTGGGTCATTTACAGTCTTAAGCTAAAGACACATAGACGGTTCGTGCTGCGGTGCGGCAACGGTATAGGGGTGTTTTTAAAGTCGACTGACCCGACTGAATGATGAGTCGAGCGGCATTGGGTCAGTCAACTTTAAAAACACCCATACCATTCCCGCACCTGAGCACGAATCACGTGTATCTGTTTTTGGCTTTACCCCCTCCTTTAATCAAAACAAGTGCAAGGAGGGGAGCAGTTCTGAAGACCCTGGGTGCGAGGATGCCTTTCATGGTGAGCTGTAGTCACTACAAGTGTGAAAGTATTGCACCGTAGCATTGTCACATACTGCGTGTGTTCAGAATGAAGACGAAGTGAGCATAGATGCAGCAAGCCCTCTGTTGCTTGTCAATTTCATCTTCTCTCTTGATACTTCTTTTTAATGAAGAAAACGTGACGTGGGCGACTCCACATCTCTTTGTCAATTCCTGAAGATCTGCAACTCTTGAATTAGAACATGTAGAATCAAGAGATGAACAGTGAGATGTCTGGAGTCTGACTCATAATGTATGACATCAATATCTATAAATTTATACATGTCAAATTCACACCCTGGCTTCATCCTGTCAAAATCACTTGTCTAAACCACCGTTCAAACTCTTTGTAACCATGGTGATGATTACACACACAACTTATCCAAGAATTTCAACAACTCTCTTATTTTCTTGCTGGTAATTATTGTGTGTCTCTGAGGCCACTGCAATTTTTTTATCTGTTTAGCGGGTGAGCCGACATTGTATTTGCCATTTTTAGCTCACCTCTGTGAGGTGAGCTTCTCCCATGGTGTGTCGTCCGTCGTCCGTCGTCGTCCGGCGTCGTCCGGTGTCGTCCGTCGTCCGTCGTCGTTAACATGGGTGGCACGTTTCTAAACCGCTTGGGTTAGAAACTTGAAATTTGGTGTACAGGTAGCCTATGGTAAAAACTATCTCTGGACCGAAACTTAGCGCTGCTGCTTATACACTCTGGCCTGTAGGGGGCGCTTTGTGAAAACCTTCTTTGGGCCGTATCTCCTGAACGCTGTTAGCTAGAACCACGAAACTTTTATGGTGGGTTCCTCTGATGAGACTACATCACATAAATCCCGGGTTTTTGATTTGACCTACTTTTCAAGGTCACAGAGGTCAAAGTTCAAAATTCACTGTTTGGTGGCACATTTCATGGCTATTTGACATAGAGCGTTGTGATTTGGTGTGAAGATATATCTAGGCACCCTGCACAAATGCACCAAATTTCAACCCGATCGGACTTCAAATATGGCCGCCAGGAAGCCATCTTGAAAAATGGACTTTGACCCACATTTTATAAATAGGAGTAGGTAGGATGTTTTAACGTTGTCAAAATATGTATCTAGGTACCATATAAATATATGGTAAATTTCAGTGAGATTCGACGTCAAATATGGCCGCCAGGGAGCCATCTTGAAAAATGGACTTCGGCCCACACCTCATAAATAGGGGTAGCTAGGAGGCTTTAACCGTGCCTAAATATGTGTCTTGGTACCGTCTAGTTATATGCCAAATTTCGGTTCAATTGGACTTCAACATGGCTGCCAGGCGGCCATCTTGAAAAATTGACTTTGGCCATATCTCATCGGTAGTAAATGTTACGATGTTTCAGTGTTGTCTAAATATCTATGCAAGTATCCTGTACATTCCTGCTAAAATTTCAGTCCCAACGAACGTCACGTGTGGCCACCAGGTGGCCATCTTGAAAAATAGAATTTTTGACATCTGTGACCTAGACAGGAAAGCACTTTGTTCACAAATACCACTTGTATTCATTGTATTCAGAAATTGTACTCCTTCTGGACGTGCCATCACCTGAGTTTATGTCATTGACTGATAATACTGATCACATCATAAAATACTTCTTGGGGTGTTCAGCTTTAACTTTTCTGTACTGATCCTCAACATTGACCATGAGAGTCACAGTTTCACACTTAACCATGGAGACTTATCACAGAGGTGAGCACAATGGCCCTGGCCATTTCATTGGAATAAAAATAAAAATGGATTTTTCAAATTTTTTATTTTCAAATTCCCCTCCGAAATGCCAGTTGCCAGGAATCGAACTCATAGATGACAGATATTGATGCCTCCTCTCTGCCAATATCACCAATGAGATGTGCAGTCCACAGTAAACGAGATATCCTCAAGTCCATATTGACGAACTTATCATTCAATTAGATTCGGCAAACACAATTTGAATACGAGTTGTGACGCAGACAGTCTATCTTTAATAGTGATATTGGCTAATCAGGAATCAATCAAACTAATTATAATCTCATATTCATCTCCGCCAGGAAGGTGTCGTGTTCCCCGATGATTTCGTGGTACAAGGGGATTGGGTGACTGTGCTGGTGGTCTAGTTACAACGTTCTGACCTTTAAATGACATGCAGGGAGAAGTCCTTACTTGGGATGACAATATGCGAAGTATGGTTGCATAATATCATTACGTAATCCTAAACACGGACCAAGCCCCCTGATGGTGATTCCAATAGGAGAAATATCCAATGAAACGTACTGTCTGCTCACGTCTGGAACACAATGAGTTAATGACCGCCTCAGTCTCTTTTTCTCATGTTTCCTTAACACCAACCTTCTCCTGGCATATCACTGGACGTCCTCCCTGACAAGGTCTTCTAGCCGGTTCCCATGTGACGTGGGACATGCCATATTGAATGTCATATTCCCTCATAAAAAGAGGGGCTACTATCCATCATAGTCAGGAAGGTAGAAGTTGTCACGTTGAGCTCATTATTCTTGAATAAATCACATTGCACTGGTAATGCTTCACTCAGACGAATGTTATTCCCTGAAGGGGCGGCTACATTGGTTCTGTATTGCTGACTTGGTCTCTGTGTGCAAGTTCAGAGATGGATCTGGTATCTAAGTGCAGTGAGATAGATCTGACGTCAGACTGCAGATGGATCCAGAGATAGATCGGATGCCAGACTGCAGATGGATCCAGAGATAGATCTGACGTCAGACTGCAGATGGGCCCAGAGATAGATCTGATGTCAGACTGCGGATGGATCCAGAGATAGATCTGACGTCAGACTGCAGATGGGCCCAGAGATAGATCTGATGTCAGACTGCAGACTCTTGTATGAAGAGGGCCACATTTGTGAGAAAAAAACCCAGCCTATAATATGATTTCAGTTTCTTGATTTTATCACCACCTCCAACGTTTTTTTCTGACGAACAGCACTTCATCCCTGGTCAGCAGCCATTACCATAATGTGCCTGTGGTTCATTTCCATATAATGAGATTATTCTGGGACATCGTGGTCGGATTGAATGTGACGTTCACATGTGGCTGAGTGGCTGTTTTTTTACCCACCTCCCATGTGGGCAAAAAAAGTGTTGAACAAGTCGTTCATACTAGGAGAGTGTTCTTCATATTCAGAAGTTTCCAGTTGAGTTGTTCGGCGGGTGATTTACTCCTGTAAATCATTCCTGACTTGTCTCATTGAGTCATTAAATATTTCCTCTTGATTGGTGACCAGTTGGAGTTTTGTCCTTCTCTCCTTGACGACGCCGAATCTAGGAATATCCATCCATTAGGGTATGCAAACTAACTGAGCTCATGAGAATGCCAGTAACTCCTCAAGGCATTCAAGTGTGGAGCATTAATTTCCTACAGTACAGGTCACAATTGACATCCCTACGGCTTCGCGTAAGTTACTCGTAAGTTACGCGTAATTTACGGGTTTGGTTTCGCGTAACTCACTGCGTAACTCGCCAAAGTCGCGTAACTCGCCTCGTAAATCACTGCGTAGCTAGCGAAATTCGCGTAATTCACCACGTAAATCACCTCGTAAGTTACGCGTAACATAGCTCGTGAGTTGTTGCGTAACTTACTCGTAACTTACGCGAATTTAGGGATGTCAATTGTGACCTGTACTGTAGTTGTAGAATTTGAATGAGGTGTTCAGCTCCTTGTATAACACATCGATATCATCAGTCCATCAGTTCTGACTATGCTCTATATCACTGTCTATCGTTTTGTAAGTCGGTGGCAGAGCTGCGGAGGATGTAACAACGATTCCCAGCCTCACCTGTGACATTTCTGCTTGTTGCGTGATTGACTCGCCTGTCTGCCAAAGTGGATGTGAAAAACGTGTCCCCCATTTGCTATTCATGTGATTTCCTCCTGGATGTCCCATGATAGCTGTTAATTATCAATATATTCGTGGGGAGTCACTTGTCAATTCTAGATCATAAAGTGTAAAAAAATCTGGACGACTGTGATGCATCAGACAGGTCGAGACGGTCCTCATCAACATTCCTTCATGATCGATTCCGTCATGTGGAGAAAATTGAATCCACCCAGGAAGCAAAATCTTGCAAAATGTGTTAGACACAGCCAAAATGGCTGATTGGAGGTTTTATGGCACAATGAAGGAAATTGTTTCACTGACCTAGACTGTGGTTATGATATGAAATAAGTCAAAACCAAACAATACTTAGTCAAGTTTTGATCCTGACGTGCAGAACTGTCGCCACAGAAGACTGGCCACCCCCAGGCGTGAATCAACATGGTCGCCTATTGGGCCTGGATACA
>NMRB01003356.1:4422-23920 GCA_002633025.1 Notospermus geniculatus | reverse complement strand
GTCACGTCAATCATTGTGCCTCCACCAACTGTATCTCAAGTGATGTTTGAGCTGTTGGTGACGTCAATCACTGTGCCTCCACCAACTGTACATCCAGTGATGTTTCAGCTGTTGGTCACGTCAATTATTGTGTCTCCATCAACTGTATCTCCAGTGATGTTTCAGCTGTTCGTCACGTCAATCATTGTGTCTCCACCAACTGTATCTCAAGTGATGTTTCAGCTGTTGGTGACGTCAATCACTGTGCCTCCACCAACTGTACCTCCAGTGATGTTTGAGCTGTTGGTCACGTCAATCATTGTGCCTCCACCAACTGTATCTCCAGTGATGTTTCAGCTGTTGGTCACGTCAATCATTGTGCCTCCACCAACTGTACCTCCAGTGATGTTTGAGCTGTTGGTCATGGCAAGTTCTCGACGGAAAAAGCGGCGACTTGACAATATACATGATATAGGGGACACACAGAGAAACATGTCGATCTATCTGCCAGCGTTTCCCAAGAAAATAGGGGGGACACACTCACCGGACAGAAACACTTGCAGATATAACACAGGTGTAACGTTTTTTCAGTGTGGCCATTTTTCCGTGTGATTTCCATTTTTCGCAACACACTGGGAAAAAGACTCACTGTTTCTCTGTGGGTCGCTCATTGTCAAGTCGCAGCTTATTCCGTTAATCTACTGTCATGTCACAGTGGCAAACGGGCCTCACTGAAAAACATTACACCGGCGAGGGGTAATTTGTGTTGGCAAATGCACCACATGAATGAGTCCAAACCACAAAATGTGCATTTGGCAACCATAAATTACCCCTGGCCGGCTTTTGCGAAACTCATCAGTAGGGGCCTATTGCAGTTGATCCCTCCCAAAATCCATCCATAGAACTTGCCATGAAACTGATGTGACCTTTATACCATTCATACTAGGCCTCCGTTTGTGCGCCCAGTTTTTGGAATTTCTAACCAAGACTAAGAGCAAGAAACTGAGAATTTCCTGTATATAATATAATACATGATGACATAATATATAATACTGATAATATAAATGTATATTATATATAATGTAATATATATAATATATATGATATATATAATATATAATATATATAATATATATAATATATATAATATATATAATATATATAATATATATAATATATATAATATATATAATATATATAATATATATAATATATATAATATATATAATATATATAATATATATAATATATATAATATATATAATATATATAATATATATAATATATATCATATATATAATATATATAATATATATAATATATATAATATACATAATATATATAATATACATAATATATATAATATATATAATATATATAATATATATACATGTAATATATGTAATATATATAATATATATAATATATATAATATATATAATATATATAATATATATATAATATCACCCTCAACCATGTCCAACCATGTCAACATGTGCATACTCAGGCGATCAGAACGAAAACATAATGAAAGACCACCCGACGAAACGATGAACAGGATGACCTTTATCAATCAGTGAAAGATCAACCGACAACTCGACTGACATGACCTGATGACTGAACATAGTACGATAACAAGGAACGATAACCCGACGAAACGACGGACAGTGCTTCAATGAAAGATCATCCGACAACCCGACTGAACATACTACGCCTACAAGTCAATGGATGAAAAGAACGATAACCCGACGAAACAACGCATTGGAGGAGTCCCCCATAAAAGCACACCATAGGCCTACGACAATCCCATCAATATGACATTTTTACCAGGAATCGACAACCCTATGAATATGACAATTTATAACCTAGAACCGACAACCCGACGACCCGATCAGTACGGCGTATAATTCATCGACCGAATTACTCATTTTCAGGACAGTGTGTTTACACGACGAACTCTTTTTTACTGTCCCGGCTATACTGCAGTTAAGCCGGGGTCACTCCCCACACACCTGCACACTGGCCATAGCCTAGGCTATGCATAGGCCTATCTAGGCTATGGCCTACACCATGATGACCATGTGTGTGTCTTGCTTTTGAAAAGGCCCCCTCTGGCGGGATCAGTGAGTTCATGATCCCCACCCCCTCCAGCTGGCAGAAAGAATAAGAATATCTCCCGCCCCCTTCCCGTACGATAAAAACGATGAGCACAGTCAGCGCGCCATTTTGGTTCCAGAAGCCACCGCTAGCTAGGCCTAGGGCGGGAAACAAAATGTCACCGCGCCAAGTCCCGCTGCATTTCCCGCTCTGTCAGCCGCCTCCCGCTGGCTGCTGTTGCCGACGGAACATTGCGTTTCGTTGCGGGCAGACGAAAAGTTATAATTCAGGATGGGCCTTGTGCGGGAGAAATATGCTGGCCCCTAGGCTTATTGCCTGAATGATAGGGAAATAAGGGGCCTCTCTGTGATCGTGCGCGGGCCCGCCGAAAATCGGCAAAATCACCCCCTAGGCTAGCCTATTCCTGCTTTTTTAGGAACGCACATGGGGTAATGTTGAGCCAGGGAGTGACCCCCCCGGGCAGCAGCAGCACTGGCGCACCTGCATTATCCCTCACACTGCGGAAGGATACCCACCACAGTAGTCAGTAGGCCTACCTGCTTATTCCGATGAGTAAACAGGCTGCCAAAGCATTGCTAAGTGTGACAGTGTGAGGGATAATGCAGTTGTTCCATAAATCAGCTTCTCATGCTTTTTACTCTACCTTCACCTTGAAATCCTTGATTGAAAACCTGGAATTTTGAGGTCTCCCCTTTCCAGGTCTGGAAAACCTTGAAAAATCACAATTTACCCCAGAAGTCCTGGAAAAGTCCTTGATGATGTGCAGTGTGGCCTTCACATCGGGGTCTAGAATCCAAAATTTTCTGGGGGGGGGGACCCAGACCCCCCCCCCAAATTTTCTTTTTATCCGTGCAGAGAGAAAACCCTGCTTGCTTTTTGATTTGCCTGGGTCAGGCCTTGCCATTTGACGGGCGCGATTTTGCATGCACCTCGCAAACAATAGAAATTCTATTGTTTGCGAGGTGCATGCAAAATCGCGCCCGTCAAACAGCAAGGCCTGCTGGGTTTAGTGATGTCATGATATTACATTATTATAGGCAAATGATTGAGTCTGGTAAGAACTTGAATACTGGCAAAATAGTCCTGGAATTTTAGGATATTTGGCCCTGGAATTCCTTGAAAAGTCCTGGAATTTTAGGTCGGGGTAGTGTACGAACCCTGCTACGAACCAGCCACGGTGGTGTAGTGGTTCAGGCCTCCGACTAGCGGTCAGAGGATCCCGGGTTCGAATCCCGCTGCTTGCGTGAGGTCTCTTTGCCTTACTGGCCTCTCTCCACCCAGGTGTATAAATGGGTACCGGTCGGAAATGCTCAGATTGTAGCGCTGAATGAGCAGCTCATCTAAATTCTACTGAAAGGTTTCAGGATAGACTGGGGTTAAAGTGTGAAGTCGGATGAGAACCTCTACCGTAGAATCAGACTATAAACCCAAACTTTAACTTTTAACTTTCAATTCACTTTCTTTCAGAAGATCTGCTACCACTTCCACTTGCACTCAGTGAGTGCTACTAAATGGTAGAAATTACACGGAGTCAGGATGGCAAATAACGCTCAAGAACAAGCTGTCGCTGCTGGTGGCGATCGGCCAGGATTGCAGGAAGCAGAAGACGATCATCATCGCCAGCCCATTATCAACCATGCCGGTGCACTTTCACGCACCTACAGGACGCTCTTAGAGAGTAATGAGTTTAGTGATATAACTCTCGTCGTCGGTGGACGAAACTTCCATGCACATCGCCTGGTGCTCATGGCTCGTTCAGATTACTTCAGGTAAGGAGGCCCACAGGCATGACAGGGGTCAAAATTAGCGGTAGTCCGAGTGCCCGAGACTACCAGAAATTGCGTCGGACATCCGACAACCAAAGTGCGCCAGGTCGGTAGTCCTACCGTCGGGCTACCATGAAAATCCGTCAATACCGTTTATTGATTTTTAAATAAAGAAATGCAAGTCTCATTTTCCTTTATTAAACTAAAACAGGCAGGACTACCAAAAATGTAGCAGGACTACCAAGGGCGGAAAGAGTGGTTGTCCTGCGGACTACCATGCAAAATTCCTTAATTTAGACCCCTCGGGTCATCATGAGCCGTGTTTACACTGCCAAAAATCAAGTGAACTCGGTCCGGACCAAGTACGGTTCGGCAAAAAAAGTGGCAGTGTAAACCTGCCAAGCGTACCCAGTCCGGACCACAAGTGAACCAAACCAAGACCCGCAGGAGGTGGTCTCGGTCCGGACCGAGTAAGGTACCCCAACCAAATGTAAACGCAAGACGCTCGTAAGTGTAAACATGACGCACGGTGAACTGAACCGAGTCCACTTACCTGGGACGGTATTGAGCATGCGCGCAGTTCGTCCTTGCATCACCCGCGGGAAAACCCGGCATGCATTTTGTGCTAGTTCCTCCACTGAATGGAGAGCGTACTTACGTTGCGCGGTGACTCATCGCTGCAGTCTAAACGGTACAAATGAAGTGGACCTGGCCCGGTCCGAGTACGGTTCACTGCAACTGAACTGGACCGAAATGTTTGGCAGTGTAAACATGGCTATTGATGCCAAATGGTAACCAGGGCCTTCCAACTTCCTGAGAGTCAAGTCTGGTGGCCGCCAGAGGCAGACAAAGTTTATGCGAGCCTGAAGGGGCGAGCCTTAGGAGGGGGCAGTCTGGGGAAAAAATTTGAAGCAAAATCTACAGAAAACTTTGGATTCTAGTACTTCTAGAAGCCCGGGGATGCGATTTCCTGCCAGGCTTCTATGTAAAGGGTTTTTGATTTGACCTACCGTATTTTTCGGGCTATAAGGCGCGGCTTTTTTTCATGAAGAAGGGTCTAAAATTGGGGGTGCGCCTTATAGGGTGGTGCGCCTTATCTGCAGATAGAGTCCGAAAAATTTGATCAGAAGTCTCACAACAAGCTAATTAGCTTGTCACAACAAGCTAATTAATCATACAACCAGGTCAGTTTGATGCATAACAACGCAGACTGACCAGCCAATACATTGTATGTGTGTGATGTGTGCACTGAAGCATTGCTGTGGTTCACCTGATGACTGCGTCTTATAGGGAGGTGCGTCTTATGTATGGATTTCGTCAAGGGTTTAGGGTGAAATTAGGGGGTGCGCCTTATAGTCAGGTGCGCCCTATAGTCGCAAAAATACGGTACTTTGCAGGGTCACAGAGGTCAAGTTCAAAATTTTGCCATTTTGGTGGCACGTTTTTTGGCTATTTGGCACTATTCTAACTTGGTGTGATCATCTATCTAGGTAGGCCTACCCTCTATGTGTACAGCAAATGTTTGCCCAGTTGGAATGCAAATAATGGTTAGCAGGCAGCCATCTTGGAAAATGGACTGTGGCACGTATGTCAAGTTCTCAAGCCAGAATGTTTTGAGCTTGAAAGGGGCTGGAGGAAAAATGGACTAATGTCCAAATCGTGCATAGTTTGGAAATTATTTGGTCAATTCGGACGAAATTCGCAGTGATGACCCTTCNCAGCCATGACAGGCCTGGATGTATTATATGGGTAATGTTGTGGCTATTCCAGCAGTAGGAACACCCCCTAATGACACAAAGTAATTAACTATATTTTAACTTGATTGCACCAAAATATTCCAATGTCTTCAGCAGGAATTGTTTTGAATATTATTTAAGAAGGCCTATATATCAATTTTGAGTCCAAAAATGATTATTTCTCACATTTTTGGGAGGTTGAAAAAAGCTTTGTTTTAGATAATTAGTATTTAGTTTTTTCTTTATGGTGTCTCTTAAGCAATTGGTGTGAAGGGTCATCACTGCGGATTTCAACCAAATTGACCAAATAGTTTCCGAACTATGCACGATTTGGACATTAGTCCATTTTTCCTCCAGCCCCTTTTGACCATATTTCGATTTAACATGTGTCATTTGTTTTTCTGGTACGTTCACCCAGGTGAGCACATGGTCCATGGACCATTTCATTTAAAAATCTGTGATCCCTGCATTTTATATGCACCTGTCAGTTCTTATTTATAGTGAGGACTCAAACTCCCGAACGGGAGAAATAGAAAATTCACCACAATCGGAGAATTCTCCCAATCAGGAGAAAATTTTCCAGTCCCGTGGTCACGTGACCGCTATTTTGCAGACGCTCTACTGTCATGACAGTTTATCATAGAAGAAATGTGGGGCGTAGAATCGACAGTAATCGTCATGAAAACCATGCCATCCTTAGGGTCAGACCACAAATAACACCAGAAACAATTGTTTTTGGGGCCAGTCAGGAAATGAAAATTGCCGACCAAAAACAAAATTTACATGGATTTTCATCAGGTTTTTTGCAAAAGGTTCCTTGCTTCCGGTTTAGCAAATTGTGCACATGCGCAAATGGGCAGATACTTGCGCAAATGGTTCTAAAGAAAATTGTTCTCCTGATTGGGGGAATTTCTCTGCTTTGGGGTAAAAAAATTTCTCCCGATGAGGAGAATTCTCCAGAAGTGGAGAATTTCTCCATTTCGGGAGTTTGAGTCCTCACTGCTTATCCCCTCTCTTGTTCACTTCAGGGCAATGTTTGGTGGCAACTTCCGTGAAGCCAAAGCAGAGAATAACAAAGTGGAACTTCATACCTGTCTACCAGAAGAAGATGCCCCCAGAGCTTTCAAATATCTGCTGGGATACATCTATTCTGGCAAGTTAGACCCATCAGAATTAGAGGTAAGTTAAGTCTGCAACTTTGATTGGGCAATTAGTACTCAAAACATAATCAGTAAATTTCTTCCCAATAAAATATCAAATGTGACAACCTGGGGGTGTACCCCCTCCCCCAAATTTTGTTCGATCCCATTGCCCCCCAGCCGTTTGTCATGGTTCCTTTTGGTCATATCACCTTAGAAACTGGCTTAAAGCAAATGGCTCGCGGGGTACTTTGTTATGGCTCCATGACAGTTGGTCCTCGATATCAAGCACCATTTTGAGAAAAAGGCAAAAGAAGGATTTTAGTTTAATGGGAAATGCATTAGACAGCCAAACTTCGGAGGCGTATTCTGCAAAATCTGCCGCTTCGAAATCAATGGGAATAGTACAAAATGTACATCTTGGCCGACTGAATTTGAAAATGTCGTTAACCCATTTTAACAAATTTTCAATGTAACCTCGTCCCCAGTGTGTACGTTCGCATATTTCCACAGGTTTTGCATATGGCTGGAGCACGGCTTTGCCTGGAGGCTAGATTCACTCTCTATGGGAGGTACCACCAAAAATGTATTTAAACAAACCCCACGAGCCATTTGCTTTAAAATTGGCTGCTGACTGGAGTTATAGAGACGTTTTTAACTGGCAGGCTTCTCAAATTCCGCTCAGGGCGTTAGTAGAAATGTCGCGAATGAAAAGTGCCCTTTTCTAGGTTGAAGTGCCCTTTTCACAAAGTTTGCACCATGCCCTTCTGAAATGCTGGATATAACACTGCATTGCCATGATGATTGCAGGTGTTAACATGTATAGTATGATTCACCCTAACTTGTATAGTATGATTCACCCTAACCATGCTAACTTGTATAGTATGATTCACCCTAACTTGTATAGTAACTTGTATAGTATGATTCACCCTAACTTCAACATGCGCAAAGTGCCAAGTTTGGAAATGTGCACAAGTCAGTGGTACAAATAATCCATGTCGCAGTTACCTAATGATGTTAGGGTTACTTGAACAGCCTATAGCAAACACTCCAAGGTTGTGTTCAGTCAACTGGTAAATATTGTAGTTTGTGGTTTGTGATTTTTGGAGACCATCACCCGAGGCCAGTGCTAGAAAAGTAGCTGTTTTCATCGCCATTGGCTACAGGATTTTCCCATTTGGCTATAAAGGATTTTGTCAATTTCGCCAATTGGCTACAAAAATTCCTTGATTTTCACCATTTTAATCGCCATAAGTCCTTTCTATTTGCATTGGCAGTATCTCAATCATAGATATTTGGCTATGAAAATTTGTAGACATTTAGCTACCTTTGAGCAACTGAACTTTTCGAGCACTGGAGGCTATGAGACTCGTCTACATGTGCCTGCATTCTCCAACACTTTGAAAAACCCTAAAATTCAATGCAGAGTGGCTTTCAATGTGAAAATGCATTCGATCATCATGCCAATACAATAGCGTTGTCATCCCAGTTACCGAGTCCGAACCCTCTACAACATATCGGTGGCCGCACCGAAGTGTTCAGAGTGTAACCTAAAATTCAGTTCAATTCATCAACTTTTTTATTTTCAATTTTCAGCACAATGTTGTACTGCACGTGCTACTCCTTGCTGACCTCTACGGATTCGTCGACTTGAGACAAGAGCTCGAAAAATCCGTCATCAGTTTGATCGCAGATGAAAATATCTTTACAATCCTTCAGTTCTCGAAAGCAAATGGCCTACAGGAGATTTACGGGCATTGTTTGACGTACATTGACACTCATTTTTGTGGAATCATGAATAACTTTCTAAGGAGAGTTCATATAAAGGAACAGTTTGAATCTCTGCCCGAGGTAAATATTTTTAGATCACCTGTGGTGAGCTCTTACGATGATGTTGCAGCGTCCATTGTCGTCGTCATCATCCGTTAGTCGGGCGGAAAGGGTAAATGTCATCCTGGGTATATACAAAGATTACCCAGGATCTCAGTCTTCACTAAAACAATACCCTGGGTGTAGTTTCGGTAGCCGAACATTACCCAGCATCGTAGTATGACACCTGGATTCGAGGTTGTCTCGCCCGTGGTCACGACTTCCGCGCGACTTTACACTTGTTTTGTAGCGGAGGGTCACATATATGTATTGTTTATTTTGAACAGGAAATATTATGTGACATCATCGACCGCAAGACGTTAGAAGTACCAGAAATACGGCTCGTTGCTGCTGTGAATTTTTGGGTGAAGGCAGATCTGGAGAAACGACGGGACAGTAAAGTCCGAAAACATCTTCGTCTGTATCTCATCCGAGATGAGGATCTTTTGAATCACTGCCAGAAGTTAGGAGTGGGTTCTGACATGATCCTAGAAGCTATGAGATTCCCTGCGGAGGCCAAAACTGCTGTTCAACAAGCCATCCGTTTATTGAGGTCCAATAACCGTGCTTCAGATGGTGTTTTGAGTACCATTATGAGTGCATGTAAATTCAAGCCATTTTATAGAGGATTTGTTGGTACGTGTGCTTTTTGCTTCTCATACTTTTCAGAGTAAAAAAAAGTGTCTTCATCGGAGTTCATTCATAAAAAAATCAGTCATTTCCTGGAAAATACGCAATATCTGTTCATTATATTATACATCAGGGTTTATGCGGGTCTTTAAAAGTCCTTAAATTTGAGATTTTGATTTAATGGCCATTGAAAGTCTTTAAATTTGGCCCATTTTGCTGGATGGTCATAAAAAGTCTTTAAATCTTAGAAACAGTCTGGTCATAAAAATCATTAAATCTGAGTAATTAGTCGTTGGCCGGTTTTGATTTACTGAGATGCCAGGAAATTGCATCTACAGCAATGCATTCTAGATTTCAAAATTTTCTGGGGGAGAACCCCCAGACCCCCCTTGATGCAGGGACCTTCGGCACCCGCCTGTGACAACCACCTTTGGCAACCCTGACCCCCTCTCTGCCAAAAAATCCTGGCTGCTCAATATGTAAAATTGCGTTTGTCACCCTTCATGCTCCCCCCAGAAATACCTGAAACAGGTCCTAAATTTAGATCAACTCGGTCATTAAAAGTCTTTAAAAAGGTCCTAAATTTCATGCTCAGGTGAGAGCATAAACCCTGATACATGTTGTATGAACATAAAAGAACTTGTGGTTAAACTTCATACCAACCAAAGCCAACTACGATTCGGTGCAAAAATGTCCCGATTCGGACCAATTTGGTCCGATTTGGTGTTCTTACGAACCGGGTAAAAAACTGAAAGGAATCATACTCAGGTTTATTTCATCTGTGTTTCTTTTGGACCACCCTGTGTAATTTTCTGCATGTTTGTGTCTAGCAGGAGGAAACTGACCTGGCCAAGAAAACAATTTGTGAATGTGGTGACGAAAGGCGTTGACAGACCTAGCGCCACACGATATAACGAGGGTTATTAGTATTGCGTTGGTGCACTAGGGCAAAAAAAGATAATGCAAAATGTGTTGCTCCACGCTGGGAAGGTTTAGTAAAGGGCGGTTTACACTAGGTTGGGTTGCACCAAGTTGCAAGTTGCTGCAACCTGCAACTTGTTGCAGTCTACCTGTGACGTTTATACACATTGCAACATTCAGCGCAATAAGTTGCAGAAGTTCGGAACAAGTTGCAGGAATTTTGGCAGGAATCCTTTGTTCAGCAGCCATTTTGGCTTTAGTAGACGTCACATGATTTTTTGCTGTATTCTCATTGGCCAGCGATGTGCAACGTGTTGCAACTTCACCAGAAAATAGGATCTGGATCCTAAATTTGCAACAAGTTGCAGTAGGTACATGTAGTTGCAACAAGTTGCATGCCCGTTTACACATGCAACTTTGATGAAATTTTTGGTCTCATCATTGAATTCCCCGATTCGTATCCCGGAATTCGTATCGAGTTAATACGTTTCAAGGGTGTCTGTTCAGACTGCTATTCAAACCGATCTCAATGCGCATTGAATTCGCTTCAGGTTGTTCACACACAATACGATATAACGGCACGCCATCTGCAGGGCTTTCATTAAGCCTGCGTATGGCGTCTATTACGCATGTAAACTACAGAAATGACGCAAACATAAACAACTCTGAAGTCTCAAAAACGCAGGTAAATTCGATGATACGCTGATAGAGAAAGTGTGGAAGTCCCATCTGTATACCCAGTCTCCATTTACGCCAGTAGGACCCCAGCTGACGCAGGTATCAAGATATTGCAAGTCGCGCCAGCCAAATTTTCTTCAACCACACCCAATCCTTGCTAGCGCAGCTGAAATAACTGGGGATTCCCGTCGCCCATGGCAACTACACACTCCTGGTTTGCACATGATACCGGTAGCAGCATACGAAGGGAAGATTTGACCCCAGCAAAATATAACATTAACAAGAAGTCATGACCCCCAAAAAGAATTGCTGGAAATCTAAAGACCCCAGATTCTTCCCAAACTGACTTCCATAAAAATTGTGGAAGTCATGACCCAGGTAGTGAAAAAGTTAATGAAAGCCCTGATCTGTTGCTTGTGGTACATTATCGCTCTCCTCGGCGGGAGGTAGAAAACAACCATGACACTAGTCAGTACGCATGCGCACAGGTAGCGTGCGAGCTGATTGGCATTGATGTGTTCACACACAGTTTTTAGCTCAGCTGACNTTTTTCTTAAAATAAGAGACACGATGGCGATAATAGCAACGTTTTTGTGTCATTATTTCTGTAGAAAAATGTACAGGTCATTTTCTCATGACGCAACGTCAACACCTAAAATGACGTCAATGACGTCGCTCAGGTCACATCGCTCGCAGCGCCGACCTGTCGGGATTAAAAAATTACGCCATCCCCATTAGCAGACTTTATCCCATCCAAACATGCACACTTGGTGGATAAAATTTGACATCATCCACGAACTGTCCTAAGACTGCAGTACCTCTTATGCCTTAGCCTATCAAACTGAGGCATCAAATGTCAGCTGAGCGCGAGGCCCATGGGCCTCTTGTTATTGCGGTCCAGCTGATACGCTACGGTTGATGCGCATTCAGTTCGGTTTACAAACCGATTTCGTTAAAAGCGGTTTGGCACGATGCCAAACCGATCTCAGTCTGAACAGTTAATAGACCGTTCTCAAATTGACGTAAACAAGAAAGATCTGCGCACTTCCGCCCAAATTTCAACCATAACCTCGGTCTGAAGCTGAATGACGTGACGCAGACAACCCCACGACAGTGACGTCGAAGACGTTGCGTCAGACTCAACCATCGCTGAATAATGGATTGCATCACGTCACCCGGTTTCAGATCGAGGTTATGGTTGAAAGTTTGGAGGAAGTGCGCAGATCTGGGAATTTGAGAATGGTCTATACATATATTGGGGTTTTAATGCGCATTCAATTCGTATCAAAAGTGTAGTGTGAACACGGCTGTAGTCTGTCACCAGTTTTAAAAGAGAATGTGCCTGTCTTTAATTTATTTTTCTTTCAATTTTATCCTTGTAAGTTCAATAAACTCATTTTCCATTTCAGTGCCGAATGTGAATTTGGCTGATCCAAAACTTGATGTCACTAAAGTCAGTACTAGCAAGCCGTCTCATGCCCCTTTGCTGGAGGGTTGTCCTGACGCACCTGGCTATGTGTCCCCCCAAGATACACTTAGTGGCATTGTTGTCAATTTTCTTAGGCCTTGCGTCATCAACATGATAAAGATGAAGTTATACGACGACGATGGCGGGTACGTTACTCTCTGAATTCTTTTAACTTCGGTCCCCTGGCAGGTCCCCCACATCGCGAACATGGATTCCCATTCCATTGCCATAACGTCATCGCGAATTACATGTAACTTATATTGCAGACCTGCCAACCCGTTACGGATTTCCGTATTTAGTACGGAATTCCACCGAAAATCGCATTTTGTTACGATGTTACGGACGAACCATCAAAAAGTACGATTTTTAAATACAAGGGTTAATTTTTTCACAAACACGAGTCTCGCGCAAATCACAGCATCAGACTGTTCACATGCATTGCAGAATCTGTGCATTCCTGCAAGCATGCCCACGTGTATGTACTTCTGCTGAGCGCAAGACTTCCTTCTTGCTTCTCATCATGCTCATGCTTAACAATGGTGGACATATCAGCTGTTTTTGACAGTTCATGAGTTTGCAGTATGATTTTAGATGTCTAAGTGGGGGGAGAACCAGGGCTTTCATTAAGCCTGCGTATGGCGTCTATTACGCATGTAAACTACACAAATGACGCACATATAAATAACTGTGAAGTCTCAAAAACGCAGGTAAATTTGATGATACGCTGATAGAGAAAGTGGAAGTCCCATCTGTATACTCAGTCTCCATTACGCCAGTAGGACCCCGGCTAACGCAGGTATCAAGATATTGAAAGTCGTGCGTGGCCAAATTTTCTTCAACACGCCGAATCCTTGCTAGCGGAGGTGAAAATAGAACTGGGGATTCCCTTCGCCCATGGCACCACACACTCCTGGCTCGAGCACTGCACCGGTAGCAACAAACGAAGGGACGATTTGACCCCAGTAAAATATAACAAGAAGTCATGACCCCGAAAAAGAATTGCTGGAATTCTAAAGACCCCAGCATCTTCCCAAATTGACTTCCACGAAAAAATTGTGGAAGTCATGACCCAGGTAGGGAAAAAGTTAATGAAAGCCCTGGAGAGCCATGTAACGAACCTACAGATGAGACTGAGAAGAAAAGAAGGCAGCAGACCTATCAGCAAGAATATTCTGATGAATGGAAGGCGCTTTGTGAAAGTCATCATGATGATGTTTTGCAATTGATGATTGGCTTGGTTACACTTCACAGACAGCAATTGGGGGAGTACAGTGAAAGTGCTGGAAAACGTTTGCTATGAGTGATCAACACGTTACTGAGAGACCCCTCAAAAATACTGAAAAACCCTGAAATTCAGGGGCAAAATACTGAGAGGGCATTTACTGAAAGCGCATTTTGAGGGAGTGTGTTTGTCCTTGAATATCCTGTGGTAGAGGGTCTGTTGCTTTATTGATGATAAACAGTTCTCCTGCACCTTTCAAACGCGAATGCCTGTATCATTATCAATTTTGGTTGCACTCTGACTTCCAATATGGCCGCCATCTTGGATGTGACCTGATCTAGCAAAAGTATGCATGTCGCAAGTGATCATCACTGGTCATCATGGTCATCAGCTTACTTAAATTATCACTGCTGTCCACAACTATTGTCGACCTGCAGAGACGTACATTTCAGCTATTGCGTTGTAAGGCTGTTAAGCGGCCTATTCACGTGCAATATTATTGCACAATATGAGGATCAAAATGGGCAATATTATTGCCAATCTTTCTCCCATCCATTATGTCAGAAGCACATTGACACCCATTTTGGGCCCTGGGCCAGACCCAAAAATATGTCTGTTTGCCGTAACCCGACCGACCCTACGTAAATGGTACCGACCCAAAACTTTTTATAGGGGTAATAGCCAATATGTTTTTTTTGTGCCCCAAAGGACCCGATTTGCCGACCGGCAATGACAAAGTATGCCGACCTAAAACTTTTTACACTTCAAAACTGAATGCCAATGCGTCATAAACCCCGAAAGACATTGTTTTTAAACACTAGTATATTTTTATTTTATTTTGTGGAAAATGCTAATTTTTTTCCACCTCCAATTTAAAAAAATAAAAAAATATGCCTACCTACCTACCCAAGCTATTAGGGCAGGGTAGGGTTACAGCAAACAGACATATTTTTGGGTCTGGCCTAATGTGCAATAATATTGTACCGTGGAAAAACCGCTTTAAATCTTTCCTCGGTTGCGACGTGTACCTATTTTTGCTAGATCGTGTCACATATTGAGATTACCACTCGGTCAGTATACAGTACAGGTCACAATCGACATCCCTACGGCTTCGCGCAAGTTACTCGTAACTTATGCGTAACTGATGACTTTGGTTTCGCGTAGCTCGCTAAAATCGCGTAACTCGCCTCGTAAATCACTGCGTAGCTAGCAAAATTCGCGTAACTCACTGCGTAACTCACCTCGTAAGTTACACGTACATGTAACACAGCTCGTGAGTTGTTGCGTAAGTTACGAGTGACTTGCGTGTAACTTGCGCGAATTTAGGGATGTCAATTGTGACCTGTACTGTACTCCGCTTACAGGTTCTACTCCTACCGTGTTGAAGCGTATGACTTTGAGAAAAAAAGATATGTGATTCTCGTGGATTACTTAGAAGAGGCATGTCGATCGTGGCAGACGTTACACTTCGCACCAGTGTTCACGGGGTAGGTTTCTGTTTTCTTTGTAAACTGAGGGCCTGATAAAGTGATACACATGTAATGTGACTTCACCGTTTTTTTGCCTTCCCATTAATAGGGACTTCCGGAAACGCTCCGTATCGTGGATCCGTATCACGTATGACGTATGACTTTAATAGAAAATGCATTAGCTCGATACGTCATACGTGGTAGGGATCGACGATACGGAGCCTTGCCAGAAGTCCCTATTGACTTCGGTTAAAAATTCTGTTTTCAGTTTGATCAAAGTTTGTGGATCCAGGTGCTTCAGAGGCCTCCGTTTGTCTAAGTTTGAGTGTTATTTTAAGCTCAATCCTCTGAAGACCAAGTTGAAGTACGTTGGTAAGTTAGAAACTATCGTATATTTTTGTTCATCTTTGACTGTCAAAGGGCCGATTTTTTAAACGATAGTTAAGGTAAACCTCGGTTTAACCATCGGCTTTTCTGACAAACCGTGAATTAACCAAAGTAAACATCTTGACTTTTAGAATGTTTGGTTATCAACGATTCATAAAATCGAAAATTCACTTCGATTAACACACAGTTTGTCAACTTAGGGTTAATGAAACCCGATGGTTATCTTAGTCATCGTTGAAAAAATCGGCCCAAAGTGTCTTGCAGCGTCTAGTGCTGGTGCAGCAGGCCTTTCCGTTTGACGGGCGCTAAAATGTGCATGCGCTTCGCAAACAATAAAAATTCTATTGTTTGCGTGGCGCATGCACATTTTGCCTTCCTTCAAATGGAAAGGCCTGGCAATGTATCAGGCCTCCCTACTACGTTTAACATTGTCAATTGAATAGAATTTACCGTGAGCCCAAAATAGACACTTATAAAAACGAGCCCAAATTACCCCTGAGAGCCCCAAATACCTTTAGCTGATCACAAAGGAGAATGTTTGAAAAGTAGAACTTAATTCCACAAGTTAAACCCACGGATTATTTCCAGAAATCTTTGAAAATGAACTAGAAAATCTTCGTTCACCACAAATCCAGACATCGTCATTGTCACAGTTCTTCATTATTTCACCGAGTGTCTTCATATCTTGCATAAATGTGACCCTCCACCACCAAACCAGTTGCATGTCGCTCTCAGCTTGGCAGGTTGAGACCAAGGCTGGGTTGCATCAGCTATGCTCAAAGTTAAGTTTGAGGTTGACCTCAAATGAGTAATGTGATTTGCCATTACAATTTGAGGTTGAGAACGACTTTAAGGTTCGCTTGAGAACAAAGTCGACCTCAGGTATGACTGGTGCAACCGGGCATAAAAAATGTTGGTCACTTTCAATATTGTCTGCCTTTTAGGGAGCTTGTCCAAATTATTTGAGGCGAAATTTGGCGATTTTTTGGCGGTTTTCTGACAAATATTTGGCTAATTTTTGGTGATTTTGAAAAAAATTCGCCAGGTGGCGTAACCCAAAAATCATCAAATGTGCTATATAATAACTCAGTAATGACTTGACCTAGAGGGCTCAAATGTGCTATGTGGCACCCTCTAGATGACCTTTATGCATGTGAAGTTTTGGCCGATCGGACAGCCAATATGGCCACCAGGTGGCATAACCCCCACATCATTGAAGTCCTGCAACTTGGGAATGACTTGACCCAGATTGCTCATAACTGACATGTACCTCTCTCTGTCGTTACACCATTTTGGTTCCTGAAGCTACCGCTAGAGAGTGCTGTCAGATGGTAGCTTCGCTAACGGGCGGCCATTTAGCCGGCAGAAAACAGGCGGCGCGACGTCATTGCCGCGAAAACTGGATCACGTGATCATCCACTGGTATGGATTTTTGAGTAACGGTCAATGATCACGTGATCCAGTGTTCGCGGCAATGACGTCGCGCCGCCTGTTTTCTGCCGGCTAAATGGCCGCCCATTACCGAAGCTACCATCTGACAGCACTCTCTAGCGGTAGCTTCGGGAACCAAAATGTCGTTAATACACTTTTACCCGGTATGTCCAAACAGGTGAGCACATGGTCTATGGACCATTTCATTTAAAACTTTTTCAGTGCCAGAATCCAACGTTGCAACTGAAGAAAATGGTGCGTGGGTACGCCAAGGAAATAACCTCGACAAAATGTTACGTCCAGAATACGCTGGCTACAACGGGCCAGAATCCTGCACGAATGCCGTAATTGGAGAAGGAATAGTCGTCCAGTTGTCTCAGCCGTACATGATAAGTTCACTGAGCTTTCTCCTCCTGGATACATTTAATCGCAGTTATGCATATAAAGTGTATGTGGGAACAGAGTTAATGAACGACCCACGCAAGTGGATACTAGTTGCTGATACTGGAGACAAAATGATGAAGTGAGTACCATACCCCCAGGCCTTCCAAATGCACTGTAGGCCTACATAGAACTGTTTATAGATCGATTGCACGCCGTTTCCGATCTTTTCCGACCACCGTTGTCAACGCCAACATGATTCTCAATCTCCGTTCGGGCATTGTTGTGCGTCATCTCGAGAACGAAGTTTCGCGCATGCGCTCGGGCTGGGTCCGAAAGCAATTTCGGGATGGACATGTAAACAAACCGAAACGCGGCTAAAAACTCGATTTTGTACATATAATTACGATCACTAAAATATAAAATGGTGAAAGTATGCATTGTTAAGAACTGTGGGGCACATTTTGGACAATCAAATAACGTGCGGTTCTTCAGAATACCGGCAGAAGAGGGCCGAAGAAAAGCATGGCTACGCTGTCACTCAAAGACGACAAGGTCATTTATTTTCGGACCCACCCAACTGCATATGCGGGGAGTTTCTAATTTTAGATTCCTGACCGAGATCGGTAGCCTTGACGACGGCGGTCGGGAAAGATCGGAAACGGCGTGCAATCGATCTATACCCTGTGGCCCATATTTAAGAACATTCATATGTGACAATGTGTGACCCTCCACCACCAAACCAGTTGCATGTCGCGCTTGGCAGGTTGAGACCAAGGACAGGTTGCATCAGCTATGCTCAAAGTTAAGTTTGAGGTTGACCTAAGTAATATGATATGCCATTACAATTTGAGTTGAGAACGACATTAAGGTTCGCTTGAGAACAAAGTCGACCTTAGGTATGACTGGTGCAACCGGGCCTAAAAAATGTTGGTCACTTTCAATATTGTCTGCCTGTTATGAAATGTGAAATAATCTATTTCTTCCTCTTCTGGTGTCATCTGAGTTCATTGCGGCTCACCTTCTGAGCAACTTCCGACTGGTTTGGTGGTGGAGGGTCACATATGTGACCCGTCACATCAAGTCAGGTATTAAGTCAAACAAGATTTGAACCAGAATGAACTACCGGTAAAATAACCCCAGGAGATAAAGGAAGGAATGTAGGCCTAGGCTAATTGTTCAGATTTTACAAAAGGCAGACAGTTGAAACTTACACAACATTGGTTTCAGGGTTTCCGCCAGAAAAAAAATGAGGGTACGGTGAAAAAAAATTGTTTGAAAAAAAAATTTTGTTTGAAAAAAAATTTTTTTTGAAAAATTTTTTTTTTGAAATTTAAAAAAAATATTTTAAAAGCTTTTAAACGATGTTTGGTGCCATTTTAGGCGTATTTTGAAGCATAAAATCCCCGCGCCGGTCATGCCGATTGTTTGGTTTCGTCCAGCATGTCATGGAAAAATGGTTACCCAACGTTTTTGAGGGTACGGATCCGTACCCTGGAAAAATTTAAGGGTACGGAATTTTACCCATTTTACCCTCTGGCGGAAACCCTGGGTTTCAAACTGCCAAGTTCAAACTGACTTAATACCTGACTTGATGTGATGGGTCAGAGGAAATCCTTACTGAGGACACCTCAGACAAAATCGATTCCAGAATCGGCCTTATCCATTTCCTTCGTAAAGGAGTTCTCTGTTACTAAGGCCAAAGGCCGTATTTTAGAACGTTTCTTAACATTAAGGTCCACCTTAAACCTATTGTTGTCGATGGTTTTACAGTAGACTTAAGGTCGACCTTAACGTTAAAGAACTTCCTAAAATACAACCCCATGCTTATTTTATTTGCTGGATTACGGACCTGCTGACCCTAAAAAATCAGAAAGTGAAAAAAATATATTAGGGAGTTTCTGCAAGCTTACATTTTACATTTACGATTACGATTTGACAACGTCGTGACGTCAGGCCAGACTTTTTTTATACCTTGTTTAGCGCACTTCAATTTCCAGAGATTTGTGGAGGTGGTCGGAAAAAAAATAAAAATTTATTTTCTCCCTTCACAAAAGCATTCTGTAAAACAAGCAGAGCGGAGGAAGAAATAAAAATAAAATTTTATTTCAAAATAAATATTCATTGTTCTAACCATGACAGACCACTCATAAGACAACGATTGTGATTGGTCTCATAGTGTGGCTCTGTTCATGATGTTAGGTGCTGTGAGCTGATTAGACTTCTCGGGCGGAAAGGGCGGCGGTCGGAATAAAACGATTGTGATTGGTCTCATAGTGTGGCTCTGTTCATGATGTTAGGTGC
>NMRB01003355.1:34617-57199 GCA_002633025.1 Notospermus geniculatus | reverse complement strand
CAATAGAGAGAACTGACGGATGTGCCCAAATGATGTGTAAACGATGTAAACATGTCTTCTGCTGGTACTGCCTTGCCTCTCTTGACGTAAGTAGCCAAACTAACCATCAAAGTTCATTGCTAGCACTGGTGGCAAAAATGAATGTACTTATGGTATTAATTTCATTTTTAGGATGATTTTCTGCTGCGACATTACGACAAAGGACCATGTAAAAACAAGTTAGGACACTCCCGAGCATCTGTGATATGGCACAGGACACAGGTTAGATCATGTTAATTCATGTCTCAAGAAATCACCATTGGTTACAAGATATTCTAATGTGGCAATGGTAGACAAAATAAAGCACAAAAAACGACAAAACATCTCCGATGTTTGCAAATTTTCGACCCCACGGCGGGGGTCTTCTGTATGTCTGAAAAAACCCCCCTGGTGTGGGATCAAAAATTTAAATTTGCAAACATCGGAAACGACTTGGATTATATTGTTTCTCATGTGGCAATGAAAATTCATTGATTTCCAAATTCTTGCAGTGGATGCAAGTCATTACAATCTGTGGACTTGATTACATTAGATTGGATTGCCATTAGTTCATCACATTTATAGAACAACTTCAGATCCTGTACTCGTATAAACTGCACCTGAGTAAGGAATTAACTAAGATTTGTATCATAATCAGTAGGCCTACTTTGCGGAAATTTTGATTGCGTACCGGTATTTGTTTTTTCAGGTGGTTGGAATATTTGCTGGTTTCGGTGTCCTTCTGCTGGTTGCCTCTCCATTCCTTCTGTTAGCAGCACCATGCATCCTCTGCTGTAAGTGTAAATGGAGCAAGTGCTGTGACGACGAAGACAGTGATGTAGCAACATCGTGACAAATAGACTGACTGATAGAAGGGTTAAACCTGGAAAAAATTAAAACATAAACAAAACATGCGTCACTATGTCTGTTGAAGACTTCTCAATCACATAGTAAAAATCCCCATAAATCCCTTTTGGGGAAAATGTTTTATTACGGTTTGAATTTTTGGAACTGACTTTATCATTGGACCCAAGAACTGAACTTTGAACAGGAAAATGAGACTGGATGTACAACTAACATTTGAACGATTAGATTTACATTTCCATTCTCCTGTACAAAGCTCTATTCTTGGGCCCAATGATAAAGTCAGTTCCAAATACTCAAACCTTAATAAAACATTTTCCCCAAAAAAGGATTTATGGGGATTTTCAGTATGTGGTTTCTCACGGTCATGTGCATAAAATGAAAAAAAATAGTTCATGTCCTAATTTTTTCCAGGTTCTGGGACAAGATTGGTCTCTCCTACCAGTCTAAAATGTGGGGTCAGGGATGTGTGCTGTTTGGTTGAATTAACTCTTAGGCATTTGCGTTGACTTCAGGTCAACAGTGGATAAGGCATAAAAATTGCCATTCATGTTGGCTTCCACCATTTTCGTTCCCGAAGCTGCCGCCAGGGATAGAAGGCTTTTGGTATTGGCTGCCATTTTGTTGCTGACGTCATTTTAGGATTCCATTTCCCCCCCTAAAATTTCATTCTACCCCGTCTAATAAAACGACGATGATCTTGGGCTTTTGTTACAGATCTGCAACACGCACAAATATTCTCATCAAGAAACTTCCTCGGTGTTGTCACTCCGCGCGATACGGCATGTTCGATGACAGCATCCACGTGGCTACGGGCATCCCATTCTAAAAATAACCCGTGATGTCACCAATGATCTATAAATAGATCCGTGAAAACTTTTATGCCGCAAAGATGGCAGCAATTACCGAAGCCGTCTTGCCCTAGTGGCGGCTTCGGGAACCAAAATGGGCTTCCACATTTTAGCTCCCACCGTTTGAAAATGGCGCTCAGCCTGATATCAAATCATGTTCTATAGCAAGTTTTGGCACAATTTCTACATATTTTCAAAAATTGAATGCCTAAGAGGTGATATCTGACTTGTTGTATCACTAATCAGGTAGGGTAGTAGGCAGGATTGACCAACACTACACTGTATTCTGAATGGACCAAGTAACATGGGCGTCCCTATAGGTTTTCTGAAGGGGGGTCGGATTTCTCAAGGCGGGACGTAGCCCTGCCAGCTCGCGGGAGGCCCTCGCCCCAACGGGGGGTCTGGGCCTCCCCAGGAAAATATGAAAATCTAGCCCTGCCAGCTCGCGGGAGGCCCTCGCCCCAACGGGGGGTCTGGGCCTCCCCAGGAAAATATGAAAATCTAGCTGCTCTGAGACACGTTCTGGGGCATTTTCCGTGGTTTGTTCCTTCCTGTCCTCCTCAACGCGTTAAGCTGCGTTGAATGTAAGGGCACTGTACGCCAAACGGTGGTCATTCGCACCCCCGGACCCCCCGGGACGCCCATGAGTAATGCACATTTGTTAACTTTCCCATGGGGTTCATCTTATCTGCTGAGTATTTTGACATTTGATGAGAATTCTCTGAAATATTTATTCATGCATCAATGCAGCAACAACACACCTCAAAATCTTTGCATGCCTCTTCAATTCTTGGATGCTGCTTTCACAGTCATTATCTGAAGACCGAGTTGTCTGATTTTCAGCATGCATGTTGTTGGATGTGTGGCTGAGAGAAAACATGAATAGGCCTACCAGCAAAGCGATAATATGAGGAATCAAAATTTGAAATGTTAGGAATTTCTTATGACTCATAAGCCGCGTTCACACTGGGGGTTTATTCCGAATTGAAACCGAAATAAAGCCTTAATCCGCATTAAGCGTTCACACTCAGTTCACTTTCAACGGAACTGAATCCGAAATAACGAGTTTGGTTCTCTGATGCGAATTGAATTCGGAATTACCAATCCGCATCAGGTAATTGAGCTTGTGACCAGGTGACGTCACGCCATCCGAATTAACCCCTAGTGTGAACGCACCGCTTTTAATTCGATATAACGAATTCGAATTCCGGAGACCGATATACGGAATTCGAATTGAATTCGCATTCAGTGAGAACGTAGCTATAGATCGTTGCATTTGATTGGGAACAACGTGTCAGGCAAGGCACAGCGTCACATCAGTAATGGCAAGGCCGACGCCCATGGATCTATAGTTTTGTTTCCAACTAATCCATATTATAGGAATATCAAAACATATTGCACAGGCAGAGCGAAGCCTGAAAGTCTTTTTATTATACTTTTTAAAAAGTATCATGTTCATTTTCCATTGCATATATGTTTTATATTTATTAATGACGTTCCATCATGTACAAATTTTTCATATGCTTTTTAAGAGGTGTAGGACTGTTTTCCAGTTTATGGAAGACGAACACTATAGAAATTGTGGAATTTACTCCTTAGAAGTGTGTATTATATTTCATGTTTTGTACATGTACATTGCTGCATTGTTCCCCGACGTTATCAGAACCGGAACTTTAACCCGTTAACTGTGTAATTAATTTTTGAAAAAAAGTTTTTCTTAGAAAAAAAATTGCCAAAAAAAAGTATTTGACACATAAGGTTCAGGAAGCGCCATTTCCTTGCAAGGCGTACTATTACGACCTATGCAAGCTGAGATCCTCGGGTGTTTTCGGCGGTTCCCAGGATTTCGTAATGACGTAATATGACGTCCTGTGTCTCAAATCCCCTCACACACCTTTCAGTACTCGTGATTTGTGGCTTTCTAATACTGTTCCCGGAGTAGTATCGCACATCTTTTTTTAATGCCTCCCACCCCTGAAATAAAAGTTCAGGCGCGGATCCGGGGGGCGCACCCCCCCCTTTTGGCCAACAAATGTGTAAAATTGACCGTGAAATTCTGAAATTTGGAGCAAATCATTGAAATTCACCACAGATTTCAATGTTTCTAGCACAGTGCGCCACCCTCTTTTCCGAATCGTGGATCTGCGCCTGAAGTTCATGGAGAACACTGCAGCTCTTTCTGAATCACTTTTGCGTTGACAAAATTGAAATTGCCGGGGGCACTGTCAAGGGTATGTTTATTGCACTCTTTTGTTATAATTGATTTCTGTTACTGGTATGTAAACACTTCAAGGAGGGTTATGTTTATGTGTGTTTGTTTCTAGTCATGATTGTAATAATGTTATGGTTTGCAGGCATACAGACATGTTAACACTTTCACTGCAGCTGATGAGATGGCCACAGTGAGGTCCGTTGCCTACGTGGATAACCGGAATTCCCACAATGGTCTTAGTTTGCCCATTCAGAGTGATAAGCACAAAGGCATGTTCAGTTGGCTTGATTGTGGCTAGGCGACACAAGTCAGGGGCGGATCCAGGATTCTGGTAAAGGGGTACACAGGCCATAGGTGGATCGATGAAGGTGAGCACCAAAGGTGCAAAGCCATGGGTCTCCCCAGAAAATTTTGAAACCTAGAAGGCCATTCTGTGACACTTTGAAAAAGGGCAATTTTTGTAACTTTCGTCACCGAAAAATAGGGGGGGGGGCACGGGCCAGGTGTGCCCCCTGGATCCGAGCCTGCTAGTGTTGCCAGTTTTCAAGAGTACTGGTACTGATATTGCTGAAATTTTGAAGAGTGGTGATTTTGACACTGCACATGGATGCAGAATGTGGCATATTTAGTGCCTGCAGCGAAAGTGTTAATGCATGCTAAAAGAATCATTGGTGCCGGGATTTCATAAATTGATTAACAGAATTAGAGAAATGACTGGGATTTTCATCAAGGGTATTGTTATTTTATACAAACTTTCTTACTTTGTAATGTACATAATTGCATCTTGCATCCTTTTCATAATACCATATTTGGTACCGGTAGTTGTTATTTGGAGTAATGGGGATCATGCCACACTGCAGAAGTCTTATGTAAAATCTTGTTGCATGCTTCTTCAGGTAAATCTCAATGTGGAGGCAACATTGCCTGTCTCAAAATCTGAGAAAACTGTACATGTACATGTACCTGCTTCGAGATGGAAATCTTTTTTGTAAATTACAGTTTTAATGTTTGATTTTCGAAGTAATGCTTTGTTTTTGTTGCTTTTAATCAGATGTTTTCATATTATACAACTTGAAATGTGCATATTTAATTTTATGCGAGCCTAATTTATGTGGTGAAGGGATGCTAAAAGACGGAATCAAAAAGCAATCCTGAGTTCGGGGAAGGGGGACAGGTGCACACTTTCTGTTAGTGCCCTTTAGGCGAGCATTTTTTTATTAGTTGGCTCTCGAGCTTTTTAGTGCCATTTTTCAAATCGGAGGATGGAAAAAAGAAAAAGAAAAAAATTTTTTTTTCAAGTTCTCACAGCTTCTGTTCTGGGATTGAAAGCAGGAGGATAGAAAAAAATAAAAATTTTTTTCGAAAATAAAGAAAGTCTTGCTCATGTTTTTCACAAATACCTACCTGACAACTACTACCTATTTCAACTCAACCCTTCAAGATTGGGACATAATTGAAAGCATGTCATGGCAGTGGTGAACGCTGTGCACGGTTGCTGTGCATAGCGCTGTACATCGACGTACGCTACATCCACGGCGCTGCAGCTGAGATCGGCGGGCGGAATAAAAATAAAATAAAAAAAAAATTTTTTTCCAAAAAATGGTGAATATTTGCGTAGGCGGGCTCGAGAATGGCCCAAAAAAAAAAATTTTTTTTTATTCATTTTCGGCAGTTTTAGGGGTCGGCGGGCTCGAGAGCCAACTAATAAAAAAATGCTCGCCTTACCTATTGTGCTTTCCAAAGTATCAGCATACATGTAGAGAAAATCTGAAATCGAAAATTGCAAGGTGGTGGTTCGGGAAAAATTCTTGATCACCTCTGAATAGAGGCTTTGCATCCGACGTCACAAGCCGCCATGCTGCCTGGAGTACACATGCTGCAGAGGTGCAGCGAAATGAGCCGTGCATGCGCCAATGACGTTACGCCAAACAATGGCGTGGCACACTTCACGTAAGTCATGTCACGGTTGGCTCACGCCAGGGCTTTCATCAAGCCTGTGTATGGCGTCTATTACGCATGTAAACTACAGAAATGGCACCCCTCACACATGCCAGGCCACACTCTGATAAGTAGGTTAAATTTAATTGACGGTTCATTCGTAGTAATTTCACTCCCCAACTTTGTACCTTCCAAGTCTATTTGATCTGTCCAATTTTGGGCAGCTTTTGTAAAAATGTATCAAATGTAGTTCTATAAAATCACATTAAAATTCCAAATCTTTCTCTTCGTTTTCAATGTTCCTACAACTGATACCGTAAAGCGAAATATTTTCGCGTCCTAAATATTCGCAAATGGCCTGAAAATGCAGCCTTCGCGGGGATAAATATATACCGGTACGTACCCGTGGTCGGTGGAACCATCAGTGAACTTGGGATTAGGGATAACAACCGTCTTATCTAGTCATATGAATGAAGAGTAGCAAGTGCATTTACTTCGGATTTGTACAGCATTGCCTAGTGCATTTGTATTGCAAAATTCAAGTGAAACCCATTTACATGTATGACTGTCTTGCCCCATGATCTGATGTCTCCTGAATGTGGTTGACATGCACTGCTGCAAGTCGCTCGCCTTAACAACATGGGTCTTCCACAGCCAAATCAGTTCCTGCTCTTCAAATTTACAGGATAAACTCCTAAAGCTGTTAAAGAACTCCTAAAGCTATTTAAGAAATAATCCAGTAACCATATTTAATAATACTAACATTTATTGAGATAAAAAAATGCAATGATAAAATGCATAGATAAAAGTGACACGAGTATTTCAGCAGGGCTGAAAGGTTTTAAAAGGCAATTCCTGCATGTGGAATTATTACTTTAGCTTAACATGCTTAAGGAGATCAGTAAATGCAAGTTCAGTGCACTATTATTACAAAGCTATCTACTAGGATATATTTGCTGGTTTAGTGAGAGGATATTCCAACATGTTCAAAAGGCCAATATATCAAATTAATTTGCAAGTTATTTTTCTAACACATGTCAAAAGATGAATTAAAGCACTATCTAATGTGCATGAAGAATTTGTTTTCAAACTAACTGTTTAACAGGTCTACCCAGATGATCGATCTAAACTCCCCCCCCCCCAATACTCTGCAATACTATATACACTAGGCCTACGTACATGATCTCGGAAGCCAGATCCTACAAAAATGGTGTGGCTACTGAAAATGCTGCATTGTCAGTTTTAAATACACAATAATAAAATAGATTAATGGAAAGGCAGGGGTAAAAAGCAGTGATAACTGCTCTGCTCAATTCCAATAAAAATCTATGTATAATAATACCACGACAACAAAACGTTCCACACGTTCAATACACGATAACATACGGGCTGACAATAAAAATGGCGCTTGGTTACCGCATCGTTAAAAACAGCCCGACTCAACTGCAACACAAAAAGTTGCCTAGAGTTAAAAATATCTAAGTCTGATCACATTTTTCCATCAACGGCATTGCACATCACGAGATGGCAAATTTCTGTTTAGAAATCTGCATCAAGACAGAATGTTTTGTCCTCCGTACCCGACATGACACCTGCCTTCTGGTATTCTCCGACTCGCTTTTCGAAAAAGTTCGTCTTGCCTTCCATTGAGATCTGCTCCATGAATGGGAATGGGTTCTCCGAGTTGTACACCTGAAAGGAGAGAGTAAATTATATTATTACAAATCATTACAAAGCAGGGATTTCAGTAACCTGAGCGTCCGGGTTTCGCATGTGCTTTAGATGATGCTGCGATCACCACAGATGAAGGCGTCACATCCATTGAATGAGTGATGACCCCCTTAAAAGTCAGAATATGACAAAGTGACCCCCCCCCCAAAATTGAAGTATGACCCTTGGATCAAAAGCACCCTGGATCATTGACCCGTGTCCAAAATTCTCTGCTAAAAACCCTGACAAAGTATCTTGCACACAAAAATACCAAACAGAAAAGAGACATGACATCATTATGACCGTCTTGTCACACTTTCTAATATTCCATCCAAAAACAAGACGTAGGCTGAAATATCAGTTCACATGACTTACCTTTGGACACTTGAGCTCAACCAGCCACTTATCCGCAACAAATTCTATGTACTGCTTCATGAGGTCACAGTTCATACCGATAAGGGAACACGGGAGAGCAGTGCTGAGGAAATCTTGCTCTATCCTCACTGCATCACGGATGATCTCCTGGACTCTGGCAACTGATGGTTTGTGGACGAGATGACTGAACATCAAGCAAGCGAATTCACAATGAAGACCCTGAAAAGAAGTTCTTAACTTTAGTACCTGTACCAGTAAATCTTTGTTTTCGTTACTCACACTCTAAATATTAGCAGGCTTTCTCCCAGCAAAAATATTTTGGGGATGTGCACCTGCTGTGCTCCGGTCCGGGGCCGCTCGTCTAGAAAATGGGTGCATTTTTAAAATGTCCCTGAGATGCGATTCCCTGGCATCTGACGGCATTGTTTTCTCACGTGATTTGCCAGCAATTCTGCCTCTTGACGAAATAGAACTTAAATCATTTAATAGAAAAAAAGGAAAAAAAACTAAAAGAAAAAAAAACAATGAAAATAGACTGCAAGTGCAAGATAACATGATGTTATGAATGATGTTTCGAATAGAAAAAGACAAGTGTTTCAAGAAAAAAATTCTTTCTGAAAATTTTGGGGATGGAATCTCCCCGTTCTCCCCTCTGGCAGAAACCCTGATTAGCAAAAAAGCAGATGTGTGCAAGGTTGGACAAAAACTAACACTTACCTCATCCCGACTGATCAGTTCGTTACTGAATGACAGACCAGGCATCAGCCCTCGCTTCTTCAGCCAGAAGATGGCAGCGAATGACCCACTGAAGAAGATGCCCTCTACAGCGGCAAATGCAACAACTCGTTCACCGAATGATGCCTTCTCATCATGGATCCATTTAAGAGCCCAGTCGGCTTTCTGCTTGACAGCTGGCATGGTCTCGACAGCATTGAAGAGGTAGTTCCTAAAATGAGAGGAATTGATATGAATGATTAGGACACATGTAAATCTTTATTCATAGAACTGCAAACAAGGCCTCAAGTTCTGAGACAATGGGGATCCTAGCTACGATAGAGGGCAGCACACTCAGCGTTATATCTAGGCCATTTTAGAGTGGCAGTACGCCATGCCCCCGAAAGTAAGGGGGTGCCGCTGTGCCCCCCCCCCCAATTTTTTTAAAGGTTTTAGTACCTCCCACACCCTCTGCCATAGTCCCTTTTGGTCGTATCACCTTAGAAACTGCCTTAAATTGGCTGTTGACTGGAGTTATAAGACATTTTTAACTGACAAGCCTCTCAAATTCCGTTAGTAGAAATGTCGCGAATAAAAAGTGCCCTTTTCACAAAGTTTGCACCGTGCCCTTCTGAAATCCTAGATAACCCCGACACTGAAACCTGGTCATACACAATGGACGCCTTTTGCGTGGGAAATTGATCAGGACCGGGATGTCAGTTTCATTTCAATAGTTTTAACCACTAGTGACACCTATTGAGGCAATGAGCTAGGGTCCCCATTTGTGAAATGCAAATTCATTCCTTTGGAACTTACCTTTGATTGGGGTCCTTGATGTAGGTGTCAATCAAAAGGCTGTACATTTCTGAGTGGATGTTCTCAATGGCAACTTGAAAACCGTAGAAGCAACGAGCTTCAGTCACTTGCACCTCCTTGCCAAACCTCTCAACCTGGAATTCAAAATATCAATAAAATTAAGTTCAACTGAATGGTGTTGATAATCAGAAGCCATTTTACATTTTTGGGTAGACTGGGACTTTTCCTCTGACACTCGTCTAGTTGTACCAATCTAAAACTTTCCTTTTATTTCAGGAACTAAGGGCTTTTATATTAAAGCGAAACAGCCCCAAGGACACTGACAAATAATAAACACTATACAGAACTTACCAAATTCTCGTTGACGATGCCATCACTTGCGGCGAAGAAGGCAAGAACATGCGAGATGAAATGCTTTTCATCCTGCTTCAAGCGCTCCCAGTCGGCCATGTCCTTGGTTAGATCAACCTCCTCAACAGTCCAAAATGAAGCTTCGGCTTTCTTGTACATTGCCCAGATATCAGGATACTCAATGGGAAATATGACAAATCGCCTTGGGTTGTCACGGAGCAGAGGTTCATCGGAGTAATCGATCTTCTTGGGTTCGGGTTCAACAACCTTGACAGGCTTTTCCACTTTCTTAACTATCTTATTCTGTAATAAGAACAAGGCATTTCAATTTCCTTAAAAAATTTACATGTAGCTATTATTGTTCAAGATTAAGAATAAAACTTGAGTCTTGACACAACAGAACCTTTCCATGAAAATAGGCCTCAGCCTAGGCCCAGGGTTTCCACTCTCTAAATTTAAAGAGCACAAAGAAAGTGCTTCCAGTGAAAGGACCTGGCGTTTCATTTGTGTTTTTTTCAAAATCTTTGGGCACAAAAATATGCTTTTTCAGTTTTCTTGGAGCGCACCAAAATGTGCTTCTCCCAGTGAACAGAGGCCCGTCAGTGGGGATTCCCCGCCGGCCTGGCGTGAATCGACAGCCAGCGCCACCGTCGAATGCCCATGGAACCAGGTTAGCGCCAAGGCAGAGCTATGCTTAAACTCCAATTCGCATTTCAACCTCGCGTACTGGCTTTCGCATCTACTATAACATGTATGCAGAATATATGCAGAGAGATCGCATGGGTCGAGCATTGTCGAGACCGGTAATCGAGGGTTCTTGAATACACGGCCAACTCACGTTGGTTGGTTGTAAACAATTTCAGATTCAGTAGATCAGCTGAGAGCGAAAGAAGATGCGACGGCGACGCAGAGTTTTTGATATCAAACAAATTTTATTTTGAAGATGTTTTCGAAAATGTGCATGACGTAAAAATCGCTAGCGTGCACATTTGCACGGCGTAATAGATGCAGGCGTGGAAAATGTGATTACTGTATCAAGTCTTGGCGTTTGAAAGTTGCTTGCCCAGTGTCTACCAAGCACGAAATCTGATGTACAGGCGTGTATACGCTTTTTTTTAGCGTGAACGGAAACCCTGTAGGCCTATGTGATTTATGTGCTAAGTCATGGAATATTTTAACATAAAAAGAAAAAAAATAAACAGGCCTAATACATGTAATAAACATTCAGGCTCCCTACAATAGAATTCGTCAATCATGTGTGCTGTATGCAGCTACCACGTGGAACAATGTTTACAAACAGTGAAAGAGCTTTATCATTGGCCAATACCATCAACGACGTCACTCCCGCATTCTGTGACGTCACTCCCGCGTCTTTTCAAGACCGGTTGCATAAATAGCAGATTGTAACGACTTTTTGAACAAAGAAAGCCACAAAAATAAGACCAGTTCGTGTTAAATATTGGAAACGATTGATAGATTAGGTACCAAATCATTAGAAAATTCAATCATACGCGGTTTTAATAATCCAGAATATGAAATTTGAGAAATTTTTTGGAGGTCGCATTGTTCATTCTCAGCGCGCTGTTTTCGTCATCTCCGCAGACAAAATGCATCTCTTACCTCGCTTTTTCTGGACATGCCATTGATGATATTCTGTGATTGACTCTCTCCAAGAACTTTCACTTGTTTCCTTGGTATCTTGAAAGAGAGAAAACCATGGAATTGGAAGATTGGCGCAGTTGTAAAAACGTTTGCAACTCGCGGAAAAAGTGAGGGGAATGGATGAATGGAAATTCGGGAATAAAAATAGGCCTACTCACCGTGTTTTCGTCGTTCGTGTTCTTTAAGTTCCTCATTATTTCGTTGTCCTGGTAGGCTTGTGTTGATCTTGGTGAACGTACAGACAGCATTTTCGTAATAATTTAGCTAAAGTATCTACAATATATACAGCAGCAGGAACTTCTCTCGTTGGAGTTTCAAGCGGTAACAACAACTCTTTGAAAAGGCGAGAATAAATATTCGCGCGAACGGACTGAGAGCCAATCAGAATTTGGCGGCTGTTTCGTAACTATCGTTACGGGCTCACTATTGGTCCGTTTTCACTAAAGGGTATGAAGGTAATTATTTTGTGTTATGTTATGCTTTTGACAGTCAACTTTGAATAAGTATTACCTACAGTAAGATTTGTCTCCCAGGTCTAAACAAGCATCATTTAAGTTTTTTTCCATTTGACACGAACCTTATTCATGTTGAACCGAACACAAACTTGGTCCACCCTCTACAAGATTGGACTGTTCCTATTACCATATATGGTTTGGCGGAGCACTATTTTTCTCGGCATTGTTTTTGGCCTAATCTAATGAATCCCCACATCACACTCTATATATGGATGGTGAAATTGCTAATTCATAATATTTGCTGTGCGATGCAGCCATGAATTATGTATAATATCATTTTTATTACCAGATTTATATTTTCTTGGTTACTGGCTTCCGTCAAGGAGTAAACCGGTGTAAACAACATGGCCGACAGTGTGAAAGTGATTGATGACGAATTTGTCAGAAGAATACACAGTCGTAACGTCTCTGGAAGACTTCATAAAGGTCATCTCACAATCAGTGAAGCAACATTTATACTTAAAGTCCCGAATGAAACAATAATTTCATTGGTGACTGATCAGGGTGAAGAAAAATCACAGGCCATCTCACACCAATGCACTGCATGCTGCTGTCATCATCATGCCATGTCATGTGCATTAATGCAGTGCACTGATGCATGCAGTCCCAAACTCACTGATTTTCCATTTTGATTTTCAGGCCATGGAATCACTGCTGCAACTGCATCGATTCCGAGTAAATATCAGACAATAGTTATTGACAATGCAGAGAAAAGGGGATTTAACTCCAGGGCAAAACGCTTCCAGTATGATTCAAATGTGGTGAGACGAGTTTCCTTTTTTCAACTTAACAACACACATGCAACAGAACGTCTGGGCCTATAGTATAGGCTATACATGCTATAGTTCTAGGCGAGGCCTAAGTAGGCCCAGGCCTAGTAGGGAAGTCTAGGCCTATATAGGCCTAGGCCTATGTGACCCGTGGCAGCAAAATCTGAATGCACACAGAAGAAGACCCAACAACATGCCCAAGCAAAAAGGTGACACTCAACGCCGAACGGTTTGTTGATTTCAGGATTGTCTGCCCATTGTGAAATTTGACTTTGTCCATTTCTGTAATTGTTCTCTGGCGTCAAATTGGGTCTTCTTATCGGCGAATTCTGACTCATTTTGCTGTTATGGGTCACATATATGCTTCTTACCCAGCAGGGACCAGGGTATTTTATTCTCTGATGGATATTTACATGTGTTTGATTCACCATGTATTTTACTTAGAAAAGAGTGAAGTGCACACAAAAAAGAACCACTACTAACATTGAGCAATTGTATGTATCATTTCATAGGATGATAACCCTGGGCCAGGAACATACATGGGGCTCAGATTCTCCACAGATAGTAACAATGCATCTTTCTCAAAGAAGGGAACTGGAGGATTTGCTTCAAAGGTAAGTTTTCATCCGTAGAGTGAGGTTTTGTGTGTGATTCCATTTTGGTTCCAAATGTCCTGGTCAGGCATATCAAGTAAATTATCATTGAGAGTTGTCTGGAGATCTGTGTAATCACCTAAAAAAAACTCTTGCTATTTGATCTTGGCCTAATGGAAATCTGCCAATAAGTGTCCTGTGAATTTGATTCATTTCTAATTCTAGGATCGAAGAATCATGAAGCAGGGGATGAGTTGCGGTCCTGGTGCTGCTGCCTATAAAGTTCCCGACAGCATAAATCCGAGGAAAGACTTCAATAGGGCAAAGGCAACAAGTGCATTTCATACACCAATAGCAAGAAAGGTTGAAAAAACAGATGGTGTCCCAGCTCCCAATTCATATGAGGTAAGCTTAAGTTTGATTTGCTGTTGAATATGGAAGTTATTTTCTGTTCTTTTTTTTTTTCTTTTTTTTTTCTGTTCCTTTTTAAAAAATCGTTTGAATGTTGACTGTTTTTATCTGACTCTTATCTCAAATGTTTTAACTAAATGTTTTAAACTTCAATGTTTTAAACTAGTTATATCTTACTTATCTCAATCCAATGCGAGATAATGTTTTTTGTAAAGTGCTTAGAAAATGCTTTTAGCGTTCAATTTAGCACTAAAATATAATAAATATTATTATATTATTATTAAATATTATTCTTGATGAGTTTCTCATAGTTTGCAGGCCTTCAATTGATGAAATAAAAAAATTAATTTCACCCTAAAATTTTATTGGTGACAAAGCAAAATGGTGTAGTTTCCATAATCATCTTCTCATTTCTTTTCTAGGTGTTAAGATTTAGATATGGTCCTGCAAACAATGTAGCAGCATTGGCAGCTTTTAAGTCTAAATCAAAGAGAGAAATGGACTCGAAAGAACAAGAATCGAACCCTGCTCCCTGTGAGTACTGCGTTATTTGTTTTGTCAACTTATCGAGGTGTGATATTCGGCTTCAGAGGTTGTTTCAAGGAGAGATGTGGGACTTAAGTCTCTATGATTATGCTGCTGCATTTCTCTGTCTTTTTATTTTATTTCATCACTTACAAAGGAAAAGTAATTTTTTTGGAAAGAAACCACAATGTATAATGTAGTGTATACAGAATCAAACTGCAGTTGTTTTGATTGCATTGTGGTGGTATGCTCTGATTATTTGGGGAAGAAACTTGAAAAAACTGGAAAGGGTTTTTCATTGAGTGTGAACCCCTGCAATACAAAACACAGGGCTTCAGATAGAGTATTCACATCAGGGGCAAAAAAAGTCCCCTCTCCTAATTACCCTTTCCTAATCCCCTTTCCTAATTACATACAGCAATCAGGAGGGTCGTTTCCAATTTAAGGAGCATTTGACCCTGGGTCCCAGGCCCCTGTAAGTCCTGAGTTATGAAATTGCATCGTTTGAATGTTTCATAACCCTTACCATAACCTTGATGGTGATGACAATTAATCAGGCTGATTAACCTGCAGTAATTTACTGCTTGGTACATTAACAAAAGATGGTTTTGCCAACTCCTGCCATAGGCCTACAGCTTGTCAGCTTGTCTTGTTTGTTACATACAATTAGACACCCCATATTGACTCTGTGGCTCACACTCAACCAAGGGAAATAATGGCCTTTGTCTTAGTCATTGTTTTAAGAGTTATACAAGAGAAAAATGTGCTATATAATAATTGATTATAGGCCTAATTACTTGAAATGTTTCATCAGATTTGGTGTTGACACAGTCAAAGACAGATAAAAGTATTTTACCACAATTAATAATAAATTTAATAAATTTATTTTATATAGCGTAAAACCATACTGAGGTATGCCCTAAAACGCTTTACAAAAATATGATCCATGGCTACAATTTAATTCCTCCAAGGGGTTATTAACTAGAAAAACATTCTCGTTGAATATTCTGTTTGATACGAAATTTGATTTATTAAACAAATGTTTGATATTTTTAGAGTTTCATTGTGTCTTCCATCGCCAATTGCAGTGGCTGCTTAGTGATTCCCGCCCATCTTCACAACCCCCAAACCCTGAAATTGTCACTTGTTTGGTAATGCCCATCGTACATACATGTACACAGTCAAATTTTTCATCTATTTTTATCAATACATGTATATTTTACTGTCTGAATACGATCAATAAAAGCTTGCATGTAGATGTAGGTCTTCAAATTGAATTTAAGCCTAATAGACCCTAGAATCAGAATTTCCCAAAAATCACAGGAAAACTTTGGTCATATGGGCATAAAGGGAAATGAAATACAACAGCAGCCCTAAATTTCTTGCTTATGAAACACCCAAAATTTTCATAGTCATTCATAACTTCAGGTAATAATACTGGAGGACAATGGAAAATCAGCTGGATTTTTGTACACCTCAGTTGACCCCTTGTGAACCCCGTTTATTTTTAGCTCCGAGTGTGTCTAAAACCTGGAGTGTGTTGTCAACCAGACTCAATGCTTTTGATGGGGCAGATGAATGGTATTGTACGTCCAACCTGGCTATTGTGAGATGGCTTAGCAACTGCTTGTCCTATATGCCGGAATTTACACTCGTGCCATATAATGATGTGTTGTCATCTGTGCAGTTAGCATTTGTGAGGCAGTGTAGGACACCTGTCAGATGTCGCTGAACACGGCTAGATTGCCTGTGCATTGATTTGCAACGCTTTACCTATTACATTTAGCTATTGAAATGTGCGGGTTCATCAAGGCCATTAACACTTTCCTCAAAAATAGTGCCAATGGCACTGTGCCCGCTTGGCTTTTTAGCACAGTGGTGGAAGGCATAAGCCATATCAGAATCATACAAGCCATATTTGACAATATCTGCCATTCTCGTAATTTCAGACAAACTTTGATGTCTGTGACCTTGAAAAGTAGGTCAAATAAAAAACTCCAGCAGTATGTTATATTTCCTTGTTAGATATACCTATAATAACAAGAGGCCCATGGGCCTTGCGCTCAGCTGACTATGACCTGCCAACTCAAGAGGTTGAGACAGGCGAAACGAGATACAACAGTGCACCTTTTTTAATGGTTCACAAGCAAATATATAGCATTCCTCGCTAAAATCAGCGGAAAGGGGTCACTTTGTGAATCGAAACAGGTATCTTAATATGAGACCACTTGGGTAGGAAGGGGTCAATATCTCTCGGTGAATGGAGATAGGCCTAGATGTCGTATTGCACCCACTGGGTGGGAAGGGGTTAATTCGTGAATCATGATGTTGTATAATATCAGACCTATTTCTGGACTCATGTGGGTGGGAAGGGGGTTAATAATCATTTATGAATAGAGATACCGGTAGATACCATGTTAGACCTACTGGGTGAGGAGGGGTTAACATCAGACACCGGTAATAGGCCTGCAATTAATTTTTGATGAATCGATATAATTGTGAAGTGCCTTGACACTTAAATGTAAAAGGCACTATAAGCCCACACATTATCTTTTGACAACCATTTGGTGGTAAATAATGGGTGGTAAGGGGTTATAAAAGAGTGGGAACAAGTCCAGATGACCTTAGTAAGTGGTGGATGAGGTGAGCAATATTTTAAAAATCTCCAAAGAAAATGCCTCTTTCGCATTTTGTATCAGTAGGCCTAGGCTTACTAAATAAATCCCAATGCTATTCATCCTGAGAATATCAGGCGTTCTTACTGCTCGCTACCTTCGTCACCGTGTGCGGCGACAAAGGTAGCGAGCACTAAGAACGCCTGATAGTGATATTCTCGGGATGCTGCTATTGGTCAAGTAGACAATAGGCCTACCGGTACTTCTGAGACAGCCCCTGTGGCCATACCAATTTTGTCACATCTGAGAACTGAAACTGGAATAGGCTGAGGCCTTGACTTCAGACAATGTATCAGTTATATATGTCATGATGATAGTGTGAGCCCTAGAAGCATTGGTAGCCTGGATGCCCCCCACTGGTTAGTGAGACCACAGCTAGCACTAATTCATGGTGACGAGGTTGATCATCATCTTGTGATCAATGCATGCTACATAGACTGTTCAAATCTACCTATTTGAATGATGTAAGTTACTAATTAGGCATTGAGACTGTTGCCCCACATAAAAGAATGAGTTGAAGTATGTCACCTTACCTGATGAAAGATAGTCACGATATAAAAGCACCTTGAACTTCTCAAGTGATGAAAAGCACAGTGGCCATTGTCAGCTAAGGTTCAACATAGTATCAGTCCAGTCTCAGTGTACCACTGGCTACATATAGGTGGACAGGACACCAGGTACAGAGTCACTAGGAACTTTGAAGGGCGGGAAATTCAAATACCCCTGTTTTTGATTTTGTTGAATAGCACCCCCTGGTGGACAGATCTAACATTATTTTCCCTTTGAGCTGATGTAGAAAATATCAACCTATCTATTCCATCACTTTTGGTAGACAAATTTGTCATAGGGGCTGAGATATTGAGACATTTCATTTTGCGCAAAATGCCCCCTGGAGGGCATTATGTAGGTCAGATCGCAAAAATTTTTGGTTCTGTTTCGAGTCCTTCCCAGGGCCTACCTCTCCACCAACTTTCATGACCGTGGGCCTTGCGGTTGCGAAACGTGCCAGTTTCACGGACGACACACACACACACACACAGACAGATTTTGAACCATTTTATAGTCATATAAATAGCTCCGCTGACCTTTGGTCAGCTGCGCTAAAAAATCTATGAAGTTCCGTTGCTTTGTTCAGGAGAAAAAGCAGGTTTTGTGAGTTTGGCTTAGGCCTCCTGGTGGCAAAGTCAAGAATTAGATTTCACCGAAATTTCGTCAGGAAGTCACTACAAGCTAGAGGTAAATACATACAAAGTTTCAACACAATACCTCGAACGATTATCAAAATATAGCCCTTTTAAGTTTTTCACAAAACGCCCCCTACCTACCAAATTAGGAATCGCATCGCATCCAAAATCGAACTTGACCTAAATTTTGAGGACATACACACCTGTGTGCAATATGAAAATGATCCCTCAAAAACTGAAGGCGCTATCCATCTGACAAGGAAAAATTTGATATTTTCGTTTTGCCCCCTAGTGGCAAAGACAAGAATCAGACTGCGCCAAAATTTCCTGTGCAAGTCACCACCAACTAGAGGTACATACATACAAAGATTCATCACGATAGCTCAAGCCATTCTCAAAATACAGGCCTTTGAATTTTTTCACAAAACGCCCCCTACTGGCCAAAGTAGAAATTGCATCGCACCCAAAATCGAACTTGACCTAGATTTTGTGGTCATACACACCCCACGACTGTTAGAACTGGAATCCATACCGCCGCGTCCTCTATCGGCAGTTTCAAGCAAACGGGGATTTCCGGTCTAAAAATAGTACATTAACGCGGAAACTACCAAAAAATGTTCAACCTGGGAATGAGTTATTAGAACTTCCTGCGGCCTGTATTGTTCGCCTACCTGGTTAATATCAATCATAAAGAAGTGATCTGTGTAACAACGTTGAGTTATTCGCAAAAAGGTTTGTCTTACTGGTGGAAGATCGGGGAAACTACCCTCAGCAAGGCCAAAATTGGCATTGTGTGAACAAACTTGTCAACCATTCGTCACACGTTTCAGAACTCACTAATTGCTCTTGTCTGTTACATAGATTTAGGACTCCACTTTCACTACAGTGACAGCTTAATTACTTCTATTAACTCATTCCCGTAATCAGTAAATATTTGACTAAAGATCCAATCATATGCAAATTAGTATGTCGTCATACAGGTCCAAGTAGCCAATCAAATCGCGGAGAATTGGACAGGCGACTGGAGAGCAAGCAGTGAAAAGACCTATTGTGTTCTAACAGTCGTGACCCATATGCAATATGAAAATGATCCGTCAAAAACTGAAGGCGCTATCCATCTGACAAGGGAAAAGTTTACGGACGCACGCACGACAGACCACCACTAAGGCGCCAAGCACAGCATAAGCCCTTTTGGCCTATGGGCCAAGCGGGCTAAAAATGCGACATCTGATGTGGTTTCTTAGATTACCTCACATTTAAATACTACAGCATGGTTCATAAAAATGGTCATTGAGGACGTGTTTTATGGCAAATAGGGTAAAAGGTCCAATTCTCGCACACATTGGTTTTCAATGCCTCTTCATGTACTTCCTGTACTGCAAGGCATGCTGGGTAATAGTTGGGACTAAAGGCCATCCATTTCAGTTCTCATTTGCATATTTAAATTTGCTAAGGGGGTCAAGGTCACCGAAAATATGTCAGATTTCCGAAGTAAGGCTGGACGACCTAGTTCTCGCACACCTCGCCCATTTCTCGCACATTGCCAATTTCCATCCACAATTTCACAGGAAACAATAAAATTAAGATTTGATTGATAAAAGTGACTTAAAATCAACCCAAAAGAGTTTATTTGAGGTATTTTAATCCACTCTGCTTCTCACAATTTGACTTTTAAAAGTGTGCGAGAATAGGGCACACTTTTTCATGTCGGTGACCCAATTCTCGCACACCCTGCCCTGTCCTCACACATTCGCTTTTTGTGCCCAAAATGTCAAAAGAAATTACAAAAACGAAGTTTTTATGGTGAAACTTTATTGAAATGAAGATTAATCAGTTTATTTGGTGTTATTTAATTCATTATGTTTTGTACAAACGTACATTGAAAAACGTGCGAGAATTGGTACGTGTGTGAGAATAGGGCCATTTACCCTAATTATGTATATGAACCCGATTCTATAGACACTATTTTTGGAAGAAGAAAGGTTCTAATTTTAGCCCACCCGGAGGAGCCTGAACAATCACAATATCAACTGGCAGGATACCATCGGGAAGAATTTGAGCCATCATCTTTTATCTGGCTTTGCTGGTCACACCACATTGCAGTCAGGGGAAAAAGCCAATATTTTGGAACGTCCCATAAAATAGATGTATGATACCGAAATAAAGGAACGATTGCAACACCGCCTAGTTGCGGTCTTTTCAAAAACTTCAATTATCTGAAGGAGTACACTGAGAACACCACCAGATAAAGGCATACATTTTGTATATAACAGAACATTTTCATTCCATTTCAGGGCAGTACCATGTCAATGATTCAATTATGTATGAAAATGTTAAAGTCCCAATGTCAAGTTTTAAATCCAAGTCAAAACGACTGATGCAACCTGACCCAGATCAAGTAAGTACATGTATAGGGTCAGAATTTCAAGTGTTATCTCTACAGGGGGATTCTGAAAAAAAGAGCTTGAACTGAACTGAATAATGCAACCAATGATGTCAACCAAAGAATGTCTTATGAGCAGACTCATCCAAGCTGCCAGACCATACATTCTGCTGTCTTTGCAGCCTCCTGAGTTCTGTGCAAAAAAATGCAAGTAATCTGCTTTAAGGTGGCATTTGTGGCCCTTTCTGTTAGATTCTGTCCCTCCCAGTGGCAGAGATGCAGAATGTATCACTCTCAGTCTGAGAGAGATCGGAATTGTACCAATATATGCATTCCCTATTGATATTGCTAAGCTTTGCTCAATCTAAAATAACTCAATATATCGGATAGTTAAAATTTGTGTACAACTATTGAAATCTCAGTGAATAATTTTGGGGTTTTGCAGGTTCCTGGTCCAGGCACGTACAAACCAGGGGAACCGGTAGAACCTGTAGCCAAGTTAGAATATCCGTAAGTGTTAACCCTTTCACTGCATCAGTGCTTGCATGGACCAATGAGTATGTGGTACCTTCTTTAAATTCTTTAATCAAAATAAGAAGAGGTTTTATAAGTCCAGTCTTGATTGGATAAATTAATACCACACGATATCTTTTCCGTTTCAGACGAAAGCATTACCTGTGTATATCAGCCCCCGCAATGCCTCTCCCTCCGGCCATCCCTGCCCCAGGACCGGGTAGCTACGAGCTAGTTGACTATGAGGGTATACCAAAACACTACATGTCAAGTGCAGTTTTTGTTTCCAATACAAGCCGATGGACAGGCGATGTAAAAACCATACATGCCCCTGGACCAGGTCTGTATTAAAAGTTTTTGTCAAATATTTGAATGGATGGCCTGTGTGTGTTGTCATTCGGCAATTTTTCATGCACCAACAAAAAGGGAACTAAACACTTAACTGATGTTTACCTATTTCTACTTCGAACGGAAAAGAATACAGCAGAATTGTTCAATATTTAATACAGAATATAATTACAGAATTGTTTAATATTTAAATTGTTATATTTAAATATTTATATTTAAATATTTTTATTTGATATTTAAATGAAATATTTATTAAATGAATGAAATATTTAAATATTATTTAATATTATATATTATTTAATATTTAAATTGTTTAATATTTAATACAGAATTTAATACAGAATTGTTTTGGTGCCTGCTTAGGAATTATTCTTTATTTTCAGCACATTACAAGCCACATGAGCTTTCAAAACAATCGTTTATCTACAATGCACAAGGACGTTGGATCTGAGGTGTTGCGCGACGTTTGCCGTGAAGAGAAAAATAAAAATTTTAAAAGTAGAATCAATGCTGCAACTTCATTTGTAACCTTGGGCTATCCCTAAGAATTTGTTTGTTTGCTGTGACCCAATCCAGGGTTTCTACGATGGGTAGGTAGGTGGGGACACTTGTACTGAGGGGTGGGGTGGGGTGGGGTCTGAAGCCAGAGCTAAAAGTACATTGAAATATCCAAAGCCAATATTTTGGGCATGATTCAGTTGTGCCTGTCAGTGTCAGCGACACTGCTTGCCATTTCAGCCCCTGTGATAGAAGTAATTTTCCCCTTGGAGAAATCTCTGAAAAGGAGAAAGTACCATTGTAGAATTTTAATCAGTGTTAGCCTGGATTATTTCGGTCTTTGACTAAATGTTGCCAAAGTAGAGAACAGGACTTGACATTGGTTTTTATGCCCCCGCTGCAACGCAGTCGGGGGCATTATGTCGTCACCCGTTATGTCCGTCGTCGTCGTCCGTCGTCGTCGTCCGTCGTCCATTTATTGTTTCCGTTCATTTAAAAGAGAACTGTTCGTCCGATCAAATTGATTTTTGGTATGCATGTTGGGGGTGACTAGAGGAAGGTTCCTTTCGAAAATGGCCGCGCTCCGATTTCCAATATGGCTACCAGAGCCGCCATCTAGAAATTGGTTTCCGTCGATTTCAGGGAAAACTGTTTCT
>NMRB01003355.1:23610-34057 GCA_002633025.1 Notospermus geniculatus | reverse complement strand
CCCCTTGGAGAAATCTCTGAAAAGGAGAAAATACCATTGTAGAATTTTAATCAGTGTTAGCCTGGATTATTTCAGTCTTTGACTAAATGTTGCCAAAGTAGAGAACAGGACTTGACATTGGTTTTCTTACTGTGATATTATCCATTGTAGTTAGATGGAAGCAATATTCTTTGTATTACAATTGCACTTTGTAAGTATTAGTTGTTTCTGTGTCTATTTTCAGCACATGAAGTAAATAAATCCGTCCTATTGTCAGCAAATTACTTTTACATGAAGAACAGAATATGTATATTTCAGGTTTATTTATAGAATAAACTCTTTTATACTAAGAAATATAGAAAACTGACTTTTGACTTGATACATAATTGGTTGTGGGTATTGCTGCATAGAGACCGTCTTCGGGGTTAGAGTTCACTGAACACATCCTGAGAACATCATGGGTTCTTAGTGCTCGCTCCCTTCGTCACCGCACACAAACCCCTGAGGACATTGGTCGATTCTGGTGAAGTACAGGGTGCAGAAAGAAACGCGCCCAATCAGCAAACACCATTCTAAGTCGACTGAAGATGACGTGGATTGTAGGCCCTATCATAGTGTTACACACAACACAGTGCTGAACTACCGCAACTTCTCCAACTCAACCTAACAAGAGATACATGTAGTTACACGTGTATAATAGCCTATGGAATATTTGCAGCCAAGCTGCTGATATGGATATTTCAACCTAAGTTGAGTTCAGCCTGTCCTACATGCATTACACAGTTTATATCATTTTCAGCCACATCGCGAAACAGAATACACCACTGGAGTTTATTTCATGTTGACTTGCTGGGTCAGCTTTGTTCAAACCTTTGTAATTTATGTGTATCATTTACCGGCCAACTTGTGATGGAGCAGTGGGGTGATGAACGGCTTGGATAGTCCACCGATTCCAGCGAATGTCCTCAGGGGTTTGTGTGCAATGACGAAGGGAGCGTGCGCTAAGAACCCCTGATGTTCTCAGGATGCACTGAACAGAGAAATCACCAAACACCAACAAAAATGATCAGTGGAGTGGTTCAATGAAGAACCCACACAACTTTTTATCCTGACAGGTTGGCGGTGCAAGCCGTGGAACCAAGGATGTCAAAAACAGAGCCTGACGTCAAGTTCCAGGATTCACATGGAAAGGCTTGGGCCCACTCGTCAGAAAAAGAACTCTTAGCAAAAACAAATCTATATCATGACTTAAATAATTGTATTATATTTATACCCATATACATAATGATACATAGCAGGCCTACTTTAAAACTGATTGATTGACTGAAAATTCAAAAAGCATCAGCGGGTGCTTCAAGAACACAAGAATAGAAATTCCTAATACATGTAAATGAATTATCATTTTTAGATAAATGGCACAAGGAGATTAATTCTGAAGCTTGGTTACTGATCTTCTACAGAAAAATCTTTGGAAAGACCTGCTAACTTACATGATAGATCATTGCAATATTTCATATCCACTATTATTGCTTTTAAAAGGGCTACCGGTATGCAAGAAAACTGTCTTTGCTCGTCATTGGATCGACATGTTGTTCAGTTCTTGGGGAATCGTGCAAAGTTGTTGATTAGCACCAAATCTGCTGCCCTTAATTTACATGTCTATTTTACATATTTTTTTACACACATAAACTGATTGCATAGCATTATCATAATCCCACACAAAAGATAGAGGTGCGTACAATAATCAACAGAGCACATTTTTACTGCAGACAGAAATAGGGTATGACACAATATACAATTTGGTAACTTTATACAAAGATATCGTGGACATGACAAGCCTTCTAAGAAGTCAATTGTGATTTGGCTCAGTTCATTCTGAATATGGTATCTAACGCCTTTACGACTAGATGAGGAATCTCAATGAAAGTTGAACATCCATATGGCATGGTATGACCCGGGTTACATTGGGTAAGATGGTATAAACTTTCAGATTAAATGAAGTTACGTAACTGTATCTTGAAACTCAGGATCGACTTTAGAAATTTGTAGCACATGATGAACCTAGGCCGATCAAACTACACACAGAAATTTAGAAAAAAATTTCTTCATACATGTACAACTTGGCAATATGGTTAAAATTTGGATGGTAAATACATGTGCAGCTGTTGATCTGAGTACCAAGTGGTAATACTGAACTGCTTTTGATGTGTTGGCATCATTATCACTCATCTCATGATCACAGAGTGCAGTTAGTTCTTGATCTACAATACCTGTACCAATGAATTCTAGGCTGGAATCTTGCTGCGAATCGCTGCCACCTGAAAATGAAATGGTCCATGTGCTTGAAAAGTAGGTCAAATCAAAAACCCATTATATATGTTATGAATTCTTATTAGTTACACCTATGATAAAAATTTGGAGATGATCTAGTCATTAGTTCAGGAGTTATTGCACTTTTTGTGTTTTTGGTTTCCGCCACCTGGTGCCAAACTGAGAGTCGAATGGGACCAAAACTTGGTGTCGTGGGTCATCTGACCTAGGGGTATATATGTACCAAGTTTCAGATCAATAGCTCCAGCGGCTACGAAACGTGCCCTGCTAACGGCCAACGATGACGATGGACGACGGACGCTGCACCATTGTAAAAGCTCACCCCAGTGAGCTAAAAAGGACACTTTCAAAAGTCAATTTATCATGTTTATACAGTACACACAGAACTCACATCCTGATCCATGCAAATTTGACTACTGGGTATCAGTGGAGCAGGCCTGTTGCAACAAGGCCTTTTCCATTGTGCAAATTTGAAAATATGTGAAGTAGGCCTTTTTCATAGAGCAAACTTGACCATCTGTGAAGGATAGATGGATAATGTTTGTAATTTATTTACACACATCACTAGAAATATCTCCTGTACCTCTTTGTCTATGAGCTTCTTCTTAGACATCGCAATTTGTGCTTTTTCCCTTTCCCCTTTTTCAACCAACGCTTTAGCTTCCTGGAGGTACTGGTTTGTCATCTGTTCAATTGAGGCAGCATACTCTAAATAAAGTGATAGAAATAGCGAAATGTCAGTCAAAGAACAATCCACTTTCATCCAAGATACAGCCGGCCTCTTGATCACAAGCCTGACACCCAACCGCAAGTTCACCGCAAGTGAAAGGAAGGGACAAAAATTTGCAGAGAAAGAGTACCAGTGTATAAAGTAGGTCACACCAAGTTAGTTTTTTCATGATATGTTCGACTAAATTTCAATCAGATTTTGGATACATTTGAATTATTTGGACAACATGAGTGTTTCATCCAAATTATTCGATCTCATAATTTAATTACCTCTGTATGCATTTATCCCGCCCTGTTTCAACCCCTGTTGAATCTTTAAGGCCTGTTCTTGCAATTGTTGACTTTTCTGCTGAAGTGACGTCATTTGTGCTGGGGTCAGCTGTCTCTGATATGTTGCAATCTTGAAGAAAAAAACATGACCTTCATTAATCTTTGGAAAACACTTTGTACAGCAGAGGCTTTCTGTGGGAATTTTCATTCTGGCACCAGATTTCAAATTGTGTCGGAGCTGTAGTGTTTATCGTCATCAAGAATACATGTACATGTATATTCTTGTCGCCATCATTGATAATCTAGAATGTCCTGCAGAGATTCAAAACTCAATTTGCGAATATTGAGTTATACTTACCTTTTTATCAAGCAACTGTTTTTCGAACCTTAAAACCTCAATGCTGGAAAGAGAACCAAACAAAATGTTGAGTTTGATATAAAGCTTGCAATGCAAGGTTCAGTACATGAGATTTTTCACAAAACAGATCTTTACCAGCCGCGGATCCAGGGGGCACACCCGGCGCACGCCCCCCTTCGGTCAACAAATCTGTAAAATCGACCGTGAAATTCTGAAATTTGGAGCAAATCATTGAAATTCACCACGGATTTCAATGTTTCTAGCACAGTGCGCCCCCTCTTTGCCGAAATCGTGGATCCGCCCCTGTTTGCTGCAACATCCCTGCTGCCATTACAGGATAAAAGACTACCGGTAATAGCTTTACTCTGCATTATAATGCATTTGATAGTACAAGATAGAGCTATTCCTTCTATTGATCACACCCCCCACAGTTTGCAGCTTGTTTGTAATCCAAGTTCCTGTGACCGTGCACAGCCCATTTACTGCAGGAGAGGCCCATCACACCAAAGCAGAGCCACCCCTAAATTTCTGTTTCCATCTCTCAAATCTGAAATGTACTCCTCACTGCATTGGAGGCTCTGGGTTGGGTATCTACACCCAAACGGTGCACTTGGTCTGCAGATTCCTAAGACACAAAATTCAAGATGGTGGCTCTGGCAGCCATTTTGGACAATTCCTTAGCTCAATAGGCATGTACTGGTGGTATGTCCAGGGCTTAGTGCAATGATGAAAGGAATATAGTAATTGAAAACAATAAATAATTTATTTCCCCTTTCAGTGGCAAGATTTATTATTTTGTACAACAATTATCACAAGTCAGAAGTCATATCTCAGGAATAGAAGTCTAATATCAGTGGAAAGGAATAGAAGTCTAATATCAGTGGTAACACTACCACAATACTGTACTTTGCGAATATTGGAGACAACTTTATTTATACTGTCATTTTGTGTGTCGTTTTTTATGCTATACATGTATTTTAGATATAGGAATACTGTACTACATGTAATATCCAACATAGAGCACAAAATATGACACACAAAATGATAGTAAACATAAATTCATCTCTGAATTTCGCAAATTTTCAACCCCAATCAGGGTCTTCCTCAGGCACTTTCTAGTAGAGATCCCAAAAGTGTATTACATGTAATGGTAAAGAGTACCCAGTATAGAATTTCTAAGTATGTGTAGAATGTAAGTACCACAATGTTAGAAAACATATATCAGTACAGAATAGATGACTAAAGTGGTAACATTATAATAAACTATACTAAAATGTTGTATAAGGAGTATAGAATTTCTGACCAAAGTACCGGTATGTAGATATGTTAAATCTAACATTTAATAGTTCTAATTTTGGCACAACAAGTGCAATTTCAATGTACCCTGGGTACAATAAACTGCAGCAGCAGCATTGGGGGCAAGAGTGCAACCAGACAGCCACATGAGATAGGAAAGTTATGACAAAAATAAAGATAGATTTCCCTCTCTTAGGCCTATAGTTTGGATTCTCATCAGACGAATCTATGGATTTGGAGGTCAACAACTAATGATGTACACAGATACCTACATGTATGAGTATATTTTGGACGGGATTGTCCTGAACATTTTGAACCTCCTTCTACATTGATACTGATATCCATATAATTTGTATCCGTAAAAGTTGTGGATCTCAGATTGTCAATTAAAATCAACATATAGCTTCAACAAAATAATAATCTCATGAAAACAAATGAACACCGATATCTCAGAAGTTGTATAAACAGTGAGTATACTTTTACACATTTTGTAAAGCTCGCAAAAACTTTCTTGAGTATCAACAGGGGCAGGGACGCATATAATAGGGAATGTGACCGAAGTCATTTGTTAGTGCTGGTGGTCCAGACAGTAGCAGACTTTGAGTGAAACTGGATAATCTGTTGCACCATTTCCAATCAATCCAAAGCATAAGGCCCTTACGACACAGCACAAACACTCGATTTGGATGGTCTCCTGCCAAAAATAAAACAAGGAGTCCAAATTAGTTTGTTGGTGCGTAAAGGAGTTTTTGTAACTTTGGAGTGGTGTGCTTTTTTAACTTGGGAAATGGTGCAACAAGAGGATTTGATTGATCTTGACACACAAAGTCAGGTATCTGTTGATTGAAATTCAGAAAGTGACAGAATTTAGGTGACCTCAACAGGGGCGGATCCATGATTTCGGAAAAGACGGGGTGCACTGTACCAGAAACATTGAAATCTGTGGTGAATTTCAATGATTTGCTCCAAATTTCAGAATTTCACGGTCAATTTTACAGATTTGTCGTCCGAAGGGGGGGGCGTGCGCCGGGTGCGCCTCCCCTTGGATCCACGCTACTCAAATCTAACTCGGGCAATACCCAGTGGTAGATGATTTTATTCCGGACAAGGGCCTACAACATTGATTCTATTAATCCAATCTGGCCCACAGAAATTTCTTTGCAGGATTTTTTAGAGTAAGTATCAATAAGTGTTCATAAATCATCGCCAAAAACATGCAATAAGAGGGTACAGGAATGACCCCAACCAGGAAAGGCAGAAAAGTCAGGTAAGTTTTTCATGGTAAAATGAACTTTTCGATCTCCAAGTTCTTATATCCTCTCAGAAAATGATGAGCAAAGATGTATAGACAGACTTACCTAGTAGCACCAGAATTAGCAGCAGGGGACTGAAAAACAAAATCAGATGAAAATAGATCCTATTAAACAATGCGCAGTCATGTATCATATGAGGGAAACATTGGAGAAGCCATCAAAATAGACGAGTGCTGATGGCATTTGATAGGGCAATATCTTAAAGCCCCACTGTATTGAATGTGAAAAACGCAAATCATCGCGGCGATTCCCGCACGACGTCAGCATAGTGTAAAATGTACTACGCTCTGTCGGAATACATTAGAGCTCTCCCTGCAGTTTTTTCCAATGCGTGCTGAAAACTAGGCCTTGATTCTGTGAAGTGCGTATCAGGCAAGCATTTTGGGGACCTTCACGAGGCTATGGGACCTCTATGTGCACTCTCCTAACGTTTTGAAAATATCGTAAAATTCAATATTGTGGGGCTTTAACCCTTCAAATGTGACCACGTCATTTGGCGTGGTTTTCAAATTTCAGGCCAGGAAAATCATGGCATCATCAGATATGTCATCAGACAGGAGTCCAGAGCTATGATTTTCTTTTGTGGACCTAGCGTTTCACTAATACTGACTTTGGTTTCGCACTGTTTTGGAGTTTGCGAATTAGACAGCAAAAAGTTTAGATACGTGCAAAAGTGCATCATCCCTCGTGTTGGAAAAGGTGGTCCACAAGAAAATGTCACCAAAACAAAAAGAAAGAACTACATGGATTTGTAAGCACATATGACAACACTCACTCGTGATCTTGCTCTTGGACGCGTCGACTAATAAGAACAGAGAAACAAAAGAACAATTCAACTAACATGAAAAAAAACGGCAACAGAAAATAATGACAGCAATGCTAACACAATTACCGGTACTACATGGATACAAACAACAGAATCCGGAATAGAAAGAGATAAAGTCATTTCAAATGTCAGTAACTAAGTACATAGGAATTAAAAACGTATTTGCCCACCTCAGGTTTTAATGATCGGTTGAACTTGTCGATAACGAGCCACTTCTCCTTCACAGTTTCTTCTTCCTTTGACAAGAGAGGCTCACGTATTCTGACCCTGACCTCTAATCGACCTCCACAAGGTCGTCGACCGTCCATCAACTAAAGTAAGAAGTCAAATTAATTACGTCACTTGGATATTGTCTGCCGAATCCTATTGAATCACTGAACTAAGCAAATTCATCTACAATGTCTTCACCTGGTTTTCTGTTGTCATGGGAAGTCAAGTGATGATGGATGCATCTCAAGTAACACAGGTATCTCACTTGCGAATATCATTCAAGGGTCAGGATCCGGCCTAGATGAAATTTTAATTCACCATTTTCACCCTGTGCCTTCTTATTTTCCCAGTACTCAACACTCAGTGCACCAAATCACACGTTATTTCAACTCGGAGCTCAAGTCACAGAGAGATGAAACTGACTTGCATCGGTTTGATACGAGGTTTACAAAGATTGCGAAACATGGATCCACCAGACCTGTAGAGGGATACTGGACACTCTTCACCAAATAAACATGTAACAGAAAAGACTCAAGCTTACATCTAAGCACTCATGGAGTTCACAGTGGGTCTCAAGTGGTTGTAGCTTGATACTTGCAGTTCCCAATACTTTGTCACTCTTCAGAATTCCCCTGCAAGGAAAAGTTTGAAGGAAAATTCATATTTAGTGGATATGGATGGCCTCCCTACGCAGCAGCCATGTTCCGCTCATTTGCAGTCAGCTCCAGGCAAATCGATGAGGTTACTGAATAGACCGCTTGTGGAGTTTCAGACGTGGAGTATTCCTGTACTGCAAAAAATTCTACTACTGCGGGAAGAAATTTGTCACAGAAAAGCAGCATTCATCAAGGAAGCAGTCATCGTTTCGTAGCTAGACAGCAGAGCACATAGAACTAACCTGCGATAATAGATCTCAAATTTGATAAATTTTAACTTCATCATCCTTTGAAACGAACGAGATTTTCTGTTGATTGGTATCTTGAAAGACTTATCATACTCTGAAACAAACAATTTAAAGGACCTAAGAATCTGCGGTCACAGAATAGGTTCAATGTGCAGATTTTTAACAAAGTTTTAGCGGAGTTCGACTGGATTTTTTTCCAGTGAGAGCAGCTGTTCTTTTGTCCCTCTATGCCAAGCAACTAACACTGGGCTAACTGTTTGGGTTCGGAGACTGGACTACTCGCAGGGTGCTGAGGGCCGCCTTGTTTAACATTGGGTCATTGAACCATCTTTTTCGGAAGATGGGGATTTGACCTAGTATTTAAGGCGTGCTGCCCCTGAGTGCTGGCGATTGATGCCTTATGCGAGGGTCTGTGGGTTCGAGCCCGGTAGGAAGCTATGAAACCTGTTATTATTTCATGCCGTCCAGGCCAAGCAGGTTGTGGTACACTGCCTAAAAACTTGTGGGCAATGACTGCTAGACAGTGTAAATGACAGGTTTGATATAGTTGTAGACGCAATTTCCACCAGCCAAGGTGCGGCGTGGTGTAGTGGTTAGCGAGACGGACTTCTGATCAGAAGGTCCCGGGTTCGATTCCCAGTCCTGACCAAGAAAAAAAACACGCTCGCTTGAGACCTTGAGCAAGTCACTTTGCCTCACTTGCTTCACCCCACCCAGGTGTAAAAGGGGTACCTGGCTGGTAGTGATGGTCTATGTGAATGTTAGTCCATGGGCGCTGAAATCAGCTGCCGGGACTGTAATACTCCCCGGGGAGTGGAGAAAGTTAATTGGAATGAACAGACCTATAGCTGGGGGTAATAATGTAAAGCGCATTGAGCAGGTCAACTGGAAATGCGGTATATAAGAACTAACATTATTATTATTATTAAGGTGAATATTCTGCAGGACAAAAGCCTTACCAGGACATGCTGTATTTTTCACTGTGTCTGTTTGACCCTTTGGACAATCATCCTGAAATTAACAAGGGAAAATATTAGTGGTCGATTCATACCAATAATGCATCATCTTTTTGTTCATAAAGTCTTTTCAAAGTCAGAGTTGTACCGGTACTTCTTTTCAAAGTTGGATGGCAACTACCACCCACAGACTACCGCACACCATGTTCAATTCCAATAAGATTTGGCTAAAGGAGATCATGAAGGACTAGCGCTGCAGCAGTACTTACAGTAGGAAATGGAAACTCATATTTCACATATGTGTCTAACTGTTCTGGTGTATAACCTGTCAAAAAAAGAATGATTTCGGAATAACTTCAATCTTACACGAGAAAATTTCACTCAAATTCAGTATAAAACTTCACTTAGACTGTCATCCACCAACAGTAAACTACTTCGGGCAAACTCTCATTTACATGTAGATGGGACTTGGCAACATCTGACCAGTTCAGACAAAAAAGTTGTTACTCAGGCAAGTATCTCACTCCAGAGGCCCCGAGTACCTACCGCTCAGGATTAGAATACATGTACCGTATTTTTCGGCATAAGACCCGCGACTTTTTTCCGCGAAAAGGCCCCAAAAATCGCCAGTGCGGGTGATACAACAGTGCGGTTCCTATGTGGATTAAGGCCTGCATCATCATCCCATAGGCCTATTTTCATAAATGAGCACAAAATTCATAAAATCCGGCGAAGAAACATGCCCAAAGCATGGACTTTCCAAGCCATGCCACATGTCATGATGTGCCAGCCATTACAGTTTAGTTCGTTTGAGTGCCTGAGTTGTCACTGTTGACCTGGCACTTGTAGTATTACACTTGTTCCAGTTTAGTTCGTTCGAGTACCCGACTTTACCTGATACTACTGCAAGGTAGACTGGTATGTGGTCTTCTGGGCAGCTATCAGGATCAGTCTACTGCTGAAGTCACAGGAGTTCGTTAACAATCACATACATACATAGTGTGTATGTATGTGATTGTTAACAAACTCCTGTGCTGAAGTTGGCTAAACCACGGCCTGGGCAGAATTGGTCTGCCTTGGGTTTACCATGAAATACCAAAAACAAAAAATGCTGTGCATTGTCTTGAGAGCCATTCATCCTGCATCCCAGTGCATGTCATGTGCATCATGTGCATGCGGGGGATACAACAGTGCGGGGGATGTGTGGATTAAACACTGATCTGTGGGGGGTGCGGGTCTTAGTGCAGTGCGGTGAGTAGTGCGAAAAATACGGTA
>NMRB01003354.1:34778-51621 GCA_002633025.1 Notospermus geniculatus | reverse complement strand
GTAGGCCTACTACCAACCAAAGCACTGATCTGAGTGCAAATCAAAGAACATGTACATTTGTACATACAGTCAATACCTGTCCCCTGACCATTAAACGTTATGAAAGCCAACTCGAAGTAGTGAGGGAACTCCTTGCTTGTAGTAATAAGGTTCAAGTCTGTAACCAGCCATAAATCCTGTGAACCCTTTGTAAAATTTTGTCCTTTGACTTTTCACATGAAAAAATTCAGTTTTTCTTCTGTCCAGAAATCATTGCAGCAGGAGTTTAAAAGGGCCTCGAAATGTCAATGATTTATGGAAAGTCAACTGTTTGGAATTTTTCAGAACCATTGTTGTATTCAACTTAACTGAAAGAGCATATCAGTGTTGTTTCATTTTGTTGTTTTGCTATAAAACATACTTGATATAAAAGCTATATACTGAAACGTATGGTATTTGATACAGATCTGTCTTTGGATGGCGTCGATCTGATGGCAAGCTGTCATTGGGTAGGGTCCATCTGATGGAGATGTGTCATTGGGTCAGGTCAATCTGATGGAGATCTGTCATTGGGTCGGGTCAATCTGATGGCAGTCTGTCATTGGGTGGGGTCAATCTGACAGTAGTCTGTCATTGGGTGGGGTCAATCTGACAGCAGTCTGTCATTGGGTGGGGTTAATCTGATAAAGATCTGTCATTCAATCTGATGGCGATTCAATCTGATGGCGATGTATCATTGGGTGGGGTCAATCTGATGGCAGTCTGTCATAGGGTGGGGTTAAACTTAAGAGATCTGTCATTGGTTAGGGTCAATCTGATGGCGATCTATCATTGGGTGGGGTCAATCTAATGGCAGTCTGTCATTGGGTGGGGTCAATCAGATGTCATGTTTTTGTATTCATTGTCGAAGGTGCACTTGAGGTCTCGAGACATCTTACTCGAAATATTTTTTGTTGACGTTCTGGGGAAGGTATTGTCTACAAAATCTGCATTCTAGAGTTTGAATTTTCAGCTTTTCTGACTTAATCATTCATGGTTTATTTGTTCTGAAGTTTGGATTTCTTGCTGCTTGACCACTGTACACAGCTGCTTAGTATTTATTAGCAGCACTGAGATTCCCCTCGAAATGAATGAACTCTTCCAAAATCGCTCGTTTGTAATTATCCTTAAGTCACTGGGAGAGTTCATTTCTCATATCGTGGGGAATCGGAAACAACGTATTGTGCAATTTGTAGCTTTTTGCTCCAGTTCTTTATCCATTATCTTGACTTTGTGTCATATAATCTAGTATTAGATAAAAGTGTGTTGTTTAGTGTAAAAATATTGCCAAAAATGGCACGGTCATGTTCTATGTTTAAGAGTAAGACATAGATTTGTAAATATTAACTGTTTTCATCAAGTCATAAAGGCAACATTGAAGGGAATTCATGATGTCTGCTGTATAGATTTCAAAGCTTCAGTTGGTTGATTTCTGCGACAGAAAGTTCGACATGTTGTTCTGCTTATTTTCATCTGTCATGTTTCGGAGTTCTGCTTATTTTCATCTGTCATGTTTCGGAGTTCAACATTTCCATATCCAAGACGAAGTTCATCTAGGTTTGCCATCTTTAATACACGTCAAGCTTTTTTCAGAATATGAAAAAAATTATTTCTGGTTGTGCGTTACATGTATGATTTGGGGAAATATTCTCCTGTGGGGTGATAGCAAATATTCCTTATCTGCATGCAGCACCCGAGTTACTGTACAACCCTAATTGTTTGCATGCCATTTATTTTCGCGACTTTCGCATCTGGTCTGTCATTCGCGTAATTAAAAGGATGCTAAATTTATCCAACATGTCATAACAATTCCTAGTTCATGAAAGAAACGTGAACCAGCCACCTGCAGGGAACACTTGACTAGGGCCTAAGTAAAACAAAAACAATGCAAGACCTCTGTCGGGCAGTAGGTCAAACAGGATATTATTACAAGGGCACTTAGAAACAGGAAGATGAAAGCTGGTCTTTTCTAGGAAGCAGTTACATTGATCACCCAATCGCGAAGTTAAATGGACGCGTAATCTCCGAGTCTGGCCTATCGCTAACTTAAATGCAAGCTAAAAATACCGGTCCTACAGTATTTTGGTTGCAAGAGCGCTAAGTTGTATTGGCATTCATTTCGTCTATGTTTCCTTGTTAGAGTCATTGCCGTGTTTGCAGGTTTTCCACGAGAGCAAATTTGGAAATTTTGTGTTGTAACTCTTCTACATGTGTATCATTCATGTATTGTTGTAAAGATTCTGTGAAGTGTTCCCGAGTTACTGCAGCATCATTTACAAAATGCAGTTTTTCCTTTGATGAATAATTTTACCCCAAATCCGGATATTTCTGTGGCTTTGAGCATGTTATTTGAATATTTCGCGAATTGTCAGTGATATCAAGGCCGGCATTCATAGAATTGAAACTCTTGTGTTAACTTCCATGTATGAAGTTAGATTTTTGGAACTAATTTCCATAATTTTTGCTCAGTGCTTCATGCTCTCCTGTAATATCTACTGGTTTTGATACAGTTCAGTTTTCACGCGGAAATCAAAAGCATTCTGTAAATAGATACAAATTTTGAAAATCTGGTGAATGTGTTCAGATATTAGTTTCAATTCATTGGCTGCCTTGTTGGAACAGTGATTTTGGTTGCATCTTCTGGTTAGAATTCTGCTATTGAATCTTACATGGCCACAAATTTATAAAAGAAAGATGGGATGTGTTATACGAGACTCTATTTAAAGCTTATATTTCACTATATTCAGTATGAATCCAGGCATACTGTAAAGCAGGAAAATTTCGTGTGCAGGAAATTTTCGCGAATTTCGCGAGAGTGTAAAGTCTGGCAACATCTATCTTTGACCTAATGGAATGCGGAAGCTAGGAAATTGATCGTTGGATTTTCCACGGACCTTTAATCACACGCGGCTATTGAATGACCGGCGGACAACGCGAACAATCGGGGAACGACCACAAGTGATCGACAGGCATGTTTATAAACCGCAAAGCTCTGTCACATTACATGACTTCCGCATTCCTTTAGGTCGAAGATAGATGTTGCCAGACTTTATGAGTTGCGAAAATTTCCTGTCGCGAATATAAATACATGCAAGTGATAAATACATGTACAGACCGTGAAAAAAAAACTGAAAAAACGACAGACTCGCGAAAATATCCTGCCGCAAATATGTCTATAATTCTTGAATCGCGAACATTTCCAGCCGCGAAATTATCTTGCTTTACAGTATTCAATTTGATGACCAGAGTATTCAATATGAATACAGGAGTATTCAATATGAATACAGGAGTATTCAGTATGAATACAGGAGTATTCAGTATGAACACAGGAGCAGTTTTATGGTATACAGTGCTAAATGCGCAAGACCTACCCTCTTACCGTATTTACAGGATGTCATTTTGAGTTAGTACTTCATCACTTCTCTTGCTATGTCATCACCGTTCATTATATTAGCTCATCTAGCAAAGATACAGCGATTATTAGACAAAATAAAACCATTTTCCATGTGAACACATGTAAATGTGACTAGTACATATTCCAGTTGCAGAAATGTTCAAACATTTCATTTAGTTTTGTGTACAGTGATGATGTCTTTACTTTTATTTTAATAAAATCAGCTGGTATAATGGAAATATTGTCTTGTTTCAGTTTCCTCATGCACTCCTTAAAACCAGCTCACTACCCCACATGAAGTTGTTCACACGAGTTGACTCCCTATGGACAAAAGAACACAGCACCTGACGGTAACTACAGTGTCACGGCGTCCCATGACATCTTGACTTGAGGCGACGTCATGATCGCTGAAACAAGTGGATTTTTTCGAGTGACGTCATGGCATTTAGAATGGGGCACGGGATGTTGTGACGCTTTAGGCCTAGCTAGCTACCGTCGGGTGCTGCGCTCTATTGGAGTGATAGAGTCTATTGCATTTCTTTGGCTGGTATTCAGAAAACAACTAAAATCCGAAGTATTCATGTATCTCAAAATACATGTAGCCTTTATTTCATAGAAAAGAAAGTCTGGTGTACATGTATGACTTGTGCCTTTCCAGTCATCCATATCCAACTGTGATACCCAACCCTGGCGAGAAGATAGCACACATATTATTTACAGAGGTCTGTTTTCACTTGACAAACACACATCTGAACCAAGAAGACATGTTCATGAAAGACATGCCAGATCCTATTACATGTTCATGTACCTAGGCCTACATGAAGACAACTAGAATGCACTGTACTGTCGTGATTCATACACAAAATAAATCATTTTGTTGCCAGTGGCTACAGGATTTTCCCCTTCGGCTAAACATGTTGGCAGTATTCACTCGTTCTGCTGAGAAATACCGGTAGAACTGCATTGCAACAAGTTCGAGTCCGAGTTCATGGTACATGTACATGAAGTTGAAATTGAAACGCAATAAATTGAAAATGACAGGAATGCATCTTTATTGGCACTCGTTATGTTGTGTCCATATCCTTGATATCAGGCGTTTCATCATCTGAAAAAGAACATTTATAGAATAAGTGAGGTTGGTTGTTTTACGCAGACAACTCGAGGTAGGAGTCGCTTTCCCTCCACCTTTTTTTGGAAAACAGATTTAGCGTATCAAGAAACTCACCCCCGTCAAGTATGCTCTGCATTTCATGGATGGCTGATATCAAAACATGGAATTGTTTCCTTCTCATCTCAAGCTGAAAAAGAAATCAAACATCCTTGCAAATTGTGACTGTCTCTTTCAAGCTGCCTTCCAAAGATTTTAAGCTCCACCGCTAAACTAACAATGCCTTCAGTCTCCATTCAGTGCAGGCTACCATAGTTCGTAGATAAAGTGAACAGAGACCTTGATACTTTAAGATGTCTGAAAGCTACACAGTCTGGAAATTTTGACAAACAATGCTTTTGTTATTCAGATTTATATTACAACCAACCTTTTCCTCTAATGACTGTTTTGTGGTCTTCAAGCTTTCCATTTCTTTGTCGAGTTCTTCTAGCTGCCTGGACAGAAACAATATTACCAATGAATATGGATCACACAGAAAATACTAAAGGCTAAGGTTGACTTTAGAATAGAATCAAGTTCAAATAGCAATGGATGCTGCGTAATGGTGATAGCTTATCTTTTTGTTTTAACCAGGTACATGTACGCCAAAAACCTCACAGGAGACGGTCACTAACCTCATTGTTTCCTGCCGATCAGGATGCTGCTGTATCATCTTGGCCAAAGCATCATATTCTTGTCTGTTCTTTCTTATTCTCTTCGCTTGTTGCAGTTCAGATTTGCATTCGGATATTTTGTCATATGCATCTTTTATACTCTGTTCTGGAATAACAAAAGAATTAGAAACCAATCAGTTTTGTGTGGTAAACCCATGCTAACATCTCCGCTACTTTACTTTATTTAATTTCATCAGGCATATAGGCCTAGTATTTTCTGTCAACTATGGCATTGAGGGATTTCTCATTCCTTACCTATTTGATTATTGAGTTGTTCATATGTTTTCTGTTCCCTAAGATTCATTTCATAGACAGATAGCGTCTTCTCCATTGCAGTGTCACATTGAGCCAATATCGTTGTCATCTTCTGAAACGTGGCATAGCTGTAATAGAACAGTCAAGGAATTCATTAAACGATTCTGAACAGAACAAAATGCAAGTCCCCCTCCCATTCCACATGCTATCAGATAATTAGCAAACTTTATGAAGATTCAGTTGAAATTATCATAATTTATCACTTTCGGGAAAACAAGGTATGGCAGATGGCAGCTTGGTTGGTTGGTTTCAGATTCTACCTTTCTTCATCGGATTCTGTGGCTTGGCACCATTTAATGAACATCTTCAAGAGTGACCCAATCCTTCTATCATCACTGCCTCCATCGCCTTCAATTAGGAGGCGACGCCGGATTATATCATCTGGAAGATAAAACAACCACCCCTGCATTAAACCTCTGTGTGTGACGTGCGTGTAGGGCCTTGCTCTGTTCCACAAAATTGACATTGTAGTTTACATGGTTTAGATGATGCATTATTATGTAGGCTGAGCATGCTGAGCTTAGGCCTATCTCGGCTGCAATTTCAAAATGTGAGAAAATGATAACATACGCTGTTGATCACCGAGTGCAAGTATTTATTTCATGAAAACAATGTTGATGTACAAGAATACCCAGACACCGGCATTTCTGGTGCCGTATTTAACATGAATTTTTGACTTTAATCATCAAAGTTTTCTTACCATCAGTAACACTGGCCATGTCTCCAACAACAATAAACACAAGCATGCCCAAGATCAGTTTAGACAAAATTGAACAAAGTCATCACTATAGTTTACCAAGAATGTTATCTTCAAGTATAAAATATGCGTTTGTATATCATTTGTCGTTCAAGGAAATTAATTGCATTTTTCTGCCTATTGCTTAGTGCTGTAGGGGATCAGGGAACGGGCTTCACGGAAATTCCCGACTTTGACGTCACTTTCGGGAATCTCCGTCGAGGCAAAAAGCACCAACAAGAAATGCAAAATGGCGACGCTGGGTGACAGGCAGTCGCTATTTGCAGACAAACCATGGATTGTCTGGGAAGAACTAATTGAAAGTAGTCATAGAAATGGTTAGTTGAATATGTTTACAAGTAGTATGACAAATATTGGCAAATATCTATGCCATTTAGTGCCTAATTTCTGTGTTCGAATGGGGGTGTCCGCAGGTAGGTGCACCCTGCATGGCCTCGGACATGCTGCATAAAATCAGTTGATTGTCAGGTTTACATCACATTCTATTTGTTTATCTGCAGAAAAATTGGAAGATAAGCCCGTGGTGGCAGAGGACTGTCCAAAAGTTGACAGTGACAGCATGAAGCTACGTAAAGAAGGTGTGTATTTAGAGCAGAACAAGTGAAATTTGGCAGGTGTTCTTCTCAAAAGGTGCAGGCATGACAGGGCAAGGCAGTCCAGCGTAGAGAGAGTGACTGACTGACAGTTAGGCCTAGCCTCTCTTTGACCTGTCGGTATGCAAGGCGGTCAGTGCTAAAACAAGATCAGCTGACGACGTCAAAAAGATGGCTGGCTTTCATCAATCTTGTCGCCCTGTTTTACACTCGGTGGTTTGCTAATGTGAATAGTTGCAGTCCATGACGAGGGATTGTCTTCGTGGAACAACACTGGACATCCCGAATGCGATGGTGACATTGGTGTAGGCCCAATAAATCGTGGGGTTGTGATTTTTCATTTCGCACCCATTTTTTTCTCACGTTAATTTTGTCCGCTTCTGTCATTGAAAGTTCTACAGGACAATAGGTGATTGTGATTAGTCTACTGTGATGATATGTCTGCCGTTTGGACAACTGTTATTATGAATAATTTCAGGCAAGGTTGTCTCCTGTCTTGGAAAGTGTCAGAGTATATCGATTTGATGAATTAATTCATGTTTTTCATGATTATCACCGTCCTGTGTTAGTACGATTTTTTTCAACGTTTTCTTAAACTGAGATGTTCTGTTGTTGGTGATGAAGTGTCATCAGTTAGGCCTAGTATTTTTTTGTGGTGACTTTGTAATTGGAATGATGCTTTGACTCGTAGTTTGCATAAACTGCGGACAGTTGTGTTTAAAATGTACAAATTGAAGCAATTAATTTCGATGTTATGGTGTCTGTAATGAATATGACTGTATTTTGAACAGATATGCAGTCACATAAATTTGCGTCCAACTGTGACCAATTGCATCCAACGCTATAAAACAGTAATTTTATCAATACAAATGTTCGAATTTAATTTTTGAATAGATATGGAATGATTTGTCAATATTTCTGCAGCCAGGTACAGATGATTGTCATCACTAAAAAAAAAGAAATATTTGTTTGAAGTCCTTGTTGATAAGAGTTTAAAGGGAACTCATAACAGATTGTTCATCAATTTTCATTTTGTTTCAGATATGTACTTATTTGGGCTCTGCCCATCTCAAGATGAGTTTTACCTTGTGGTGTGTGACAGATGCGGACAGGTGGTCAAACCACAGGCATTGCAGTCACATTTAGGTAAGATATATTGGAACTAAATATTGCAAAAACCGGCATTTCCAGGGAGGAACTTGGTTCTTCTTTGCAGTGTTACTCTGCTGGTGGTATGAACTTTGGACTATCTCCCATAGAATATTTGTCGGGTTGAATAATTTCTCGCCACCTTTCAGGCTAGTCTCATACATTGAATGGCTGTTCCAGAATTTTCAGGAACACTTGATTCCTTTTTTTCAGGTGCAAGTTTAAGGAAAATTGTGAAATATAAAAATAAAATGCATGGATGAGATGGAAGATTTATGGGGCATGCAAGTTGTCCCAGTCTTTTTCCCCTGGACAACTGTCCTGTCCCTGTGATGACTTGTATTCTGGGACATTATCACATTGAAAGCTTGAGTGGAAATATGAGCAGTATTTGTATTTGTATTACATTTTTCCATCAGGGCTGAAGCCATAGCATTATTGGCCCTGGGGAGTACGGAAACGGCAATCTCAAGCTACTCAGCAAGTCCGTCACAATCATTCTGGAAAACTATTTAGGGATGAATGATTGAAAGAGGGGCAATCCTCAGAGATGTTCATTTTCTTGAAGTTGTCTGTATCACCCTCAAGATATGAAAAAGCCTCCTCATGTAGGCTTTCACACCTGTACGTCCAGGTGGTCAAAACTGACAGAGTGCAGTGGAACCTCTCTTAGTGGACACCTCTACCAGGAGGACACCTCCCTATTAAGGACAACAAAGTTCATTCCCAAACTGGTCATTTCTATTCATTTTGACCTCTGTAGTCAGGACACCTGTCAATTAAGGACACCATCTGTCAGTCCTGAAGGTGTCGTTAATAGAGAGGTTCCCTGTATTTGTTAATGTCCGGCACACCTGCCACACAAGACTTTGCGTGGGGGCAGTTCATTTCTCACATCAGAGTTCAAGCCTGGCCGTGGGGTCCTTTATGATAGCACCTCTTCCCTCCCTCATTACATAACCATAAAAAGCCTGTCGTCTACGCGGTAAATTATCCATAATTTGCATGATTTTGTGGACTTAGCCAGAGATTTCTAAGAACTCTGACTGTCATAGTTTCAAACCAGCAACCTGGTTGCTAAGAGTGAATTGCTGCCATGTCCACGTGTTTCAAACTCATCCAGATGCCTAGATGAGTGCAGATGTGCTGAGTGACATGTGAGCCACTGGAAAGTGCTGCCATCTGTTGAGCAATTAGTGAACTGAAATATCAATATATTTACCAGTCATTTCTTGCTGAATTAGTCATGTTTTCTTGGATTTCATTTATCTCATCATGAGTGTTGGAGCTACTGGTACTTTTGAGATGCAGTCAATATTTCTTAGGTTTGCATCACAGGTGGATCGAAATTGACACTGCTGTGATCGTGAATCCAGTGTGAATCACTTGGCTTGTCAGTGTCAGAATCCCGACAAGTCAAAGGCTGAGATTGGATTTGAGTGTTAGGCCAAACTAGGTCTGTTTTCAGGGTTCCACTGGGGGTGATGTAAACAATCTTGAAATAATCACCATGACCAAAACAATGAAAGATAACTACTCAATATTTTCTTGAAAATTGTGTCTTTTATCATCTTTTTTGAAAAGCAGGTGATCCGAGTGAGAAATCCAAGTTGACCGTAAATTTGTCAATGAGGTCCATTGAGGGGTGTGATTAGAGTCAAAACTTGACAGCCTGCACCTCCTACTCTATCAATATTAAATTCATAGTCCTTTATGTTCACAATACATAAACATTGGTGTTACATTGCTAATGTACACAATGCATATTGAAATAATCAATATTAGAAGGCAGTCCTCATTCATTCTAATACGCTTCAGTGCCTCGCTTAGGAATCAGCAAAAATACGGATATGGAGCAGTTGCTCGTTGAGTCGTTTTGATCATCACACACGGCATAGATCAACCGACACAATTAGAACTGTGTTAAAAAAACGACATTCAATGAAAGCATGGAATGGTGGTGTCTGCCGTGGTGTTTTATGCTACACTTGGAGTACAAGTTGTACACTTAGTCGATGGTGGGATTACGTGATGAAAGTATTCTCATGGTTGGTTTAGGTGTCTGTGTTTGGTGTTGACAGTTCTGACATCGGTAAACAGGATAAAATAGAAAGTGGGAGGGTGAGTTGTTGTCTGAGTTTAACCAGACAGGCTGGTGTTTAGAATCCATCCAGGCTTGCTGCTGCTGTGTATCACATTGCGTATATTGTTGTCGCAATGTCGAGTAGGCACTGATAGTAATTCAGTGATCAAATGTTCTCACTCTAACTGTCATGTTTTTGACCGAGTTATGATGCCAGCCAAGTGTCAGATTCACCCACATTGAACTGTCCTTAGTATATAGGCCTCTCAAGAGGACAGTTGGTTAAGTGGGTGTTACCATAACGTGTACATATTACTGTTACACATAGTAACACCGTGCAGTGCCTACCCTAAATGTAATCATTTTGCAGTATTCTCTGAGTATTTTGGCAGGTTTTAGTGCTCCCATCATAGTCCACGGGTGATTAGTCAGTTATCTGATGTCTGATTCATAGGTTTAGCAGATTTTATAAACAGGTACTGGTACTGGTAGTGGTGGTTTCATTGTTGAAACTGTGCCAAGTCAAGTCATGTTTGCCATAACCCCGTTTACACTGGTCACGTAAAAAGCGATCCGTGCTCGGACCGGTCCTGGCCCACTTGGTCATCTGGCGATCTGCCCCGTTTACATTCAGCACAATGGAGCCGATCCAAGTTGGCGGGTGCCACGAGCTCTCCAGTCAGTTTAGTCGATCGGAGGTACGAAAAATCAAACGACTACAGCAACAAAATGGATGCTTCCACGCAAAATCATTCAGAAATTCCCGCTAATGACGTCATTCATAGTTCGCGCATGTGCAGAACACAATTTAGCAACCGTGCCGAGATTGGTTACCGTTTACACAGCAGTGTTATCGAACTGATCCGTACTCGGACTGGTCTGAGACCACCTCCAACTGGTGGTCTCGGCTCAGTTTGGTTTGGAACCGTTCCTGACACGCTTGTCCTGTTTACACTTGCTATTTTCTTGGTGATCTGTGCTCGGACCGGTTCGAGATCAGTTAGTTTTCCTCAGTGTTAACGGGGCTCATGTTACAGGGTTTGTCTGATGTCGGAAAACCCGTTGTCCCTTCATTTGTGGGGATTGAGGGGTACCCAGAAATGGTACACAGGGTACAAGTACTTGTACCACTTGGACTCAGCTCACCTACGTATTGGCAGTTGTGCAAATGAGGTCAACGATTGATCGTGCGAGTTGTTTTGCCATAGTAATTCAATGTGTTCTCCTGTGTTGAATACACTGAAACCTGTGGGCATGTCACATTAATTATGGACAGAATTCCTTCCAGCAGTCCAGAATTTGACCAGTTACAATGAACTGAACCACTGGAGTAGAGTACTACAGTAATAGGAAGTACAAGGACAGCATATATTGCTAGGCCTGAGGGTGTTCATAATAAAGAGGTTCTTGATAAAGTGAAAGTGAAACTCGATTTTGCGTCTTGATTTAGTACAAATGCAGTAACATTATTGTCCCAGCAACTGTCATACCAAACCAAGTGAACTTGTCCCGTTCTCGAAAAGTCAGCCAAAGGCTGACTCGCCGACTGGCGAGTTAGATTGAAATGTCATTCGCCACGACCATGCATCCCGGAAGCATACCCTGATTAGGGGAGCCTCTCCCAGAAAAAAGTGCCTTTTTAATCGCCAAATTGTGACCTTATGATTGCATTCATTAGCAAAGTCTTGATTGATGATCGCAAATGGCGAATAAACGAGCAACTTTTCGAGCACTGTTGTCATCTGTGGTTCAGGATCGACCGCACAGGAAGTCTCACAGTGCTTTCACTGCCTATGGGTGGTTTAGCTAAATGGGAAAATGCGTTATAACTAACTGCTGATAGGCGCCGGTAGCACTATCGGACTTTCTGCGCAGTCGGCCCAGATGGTTATGAATTGGGAAAGCTTATTCAATGAATGTCCCTCTCTTTTCAGAACAAAGACACGGTAGTATCCCGACAAAAAAGTCCCCCACAACAGTCTCTCCCTCCACAATTGCCAGCAAGACCTCATTATCATCATCACCAGCTACGACGTCAACCATCGCACGGTCGTCAGAGCCAAGCACGCCATCATCGCCTCGGCCTTCACCGAGGGCTTCACCGAAACCGACTAAACCCATGGCACCACTCTCAAAGATGAACTCAGCAGCAATCAATTCATCAACTTCAAAAGACTTGCACAAGATCAAAAAGAATCACTCCATGCCTGTTGTAAAAGTTGAACGGATACCCTCGCCATTGGCGATGAAAAAGGGACGCGTGCCGTTGCCGCCTGAAAAGGCGCCACCTGACTCACGGAGTAAACATAATATATCGTCAACAACAAGTAACAGTACGCACGGAGTAACGCCACCTATAGTCTCGACCTCAACTGTGACCTTACCGCCATCTCCATGTCATACGACGGCCGTAACGACAACCTGCATTTCAACATTCACACCGTCGACAATGAGTAGTGTGCACACGTCAAGTCCTGCTGCGGTTTCTCCACCAATTTTACATCCGTCTGCATCGCCTGCTGTTGAACGAGTTTTTCACACGCCCTCCCCCGCTGCCCATTCTCCAACCCCCGTACTCGCGTCGACACCGCAGCCGGTTTCGATTCCAACACCACCACCACAAGTCGTATCTACCAGTGCACCGTCACCGGTGAGTGCACCTCCGAACTTGACAGTTCACTCTCCTCCGGTGAAGACTCAGCCAACGAAAAGACTGCCAAAAGAGAAACTGCCTAAGGAACGAAAACTCTTGTTATGTAAAGGTAAGCATATTAAGAACTGTAACCAAGACTTGATATTAAATCAACAGATATTCCTACCTGAAATTAACTATGACAGAGGTATAAATCGATGCATGTGATGAAAGTCAAATTGGAGCCTTTAAGTCGATCTACTTCATCAACTAGTTAGAGCTGTCGACCAGTTTATACCTGCCGCGATTTTTCAAGTATTTTGCCTGTGTTTCCAATTTTCAGACCGTGAATTTGATCCTGACAAACATTGTGGCGTCTTGATAATGGATATCGGTCGTCAGTGTACTCGTTCCCTAACTTGCAAGGTGAGCCGTGTTCCGGGCGTAAAGAATGATGTTGGGATGTTGACAACATCGTGAAATAGAATCTTGGGGATTCAGTTGCGGAATTGGGAGCCACGATGGTGTAGTGGTTCAGGTGTCTGACTAGCGGTCAGAGGGTCCCGGGTTCGAATCCCACTAGGCATGAGACTTTAGGCAAGTCTCTTTGCCTCAGGCCTCTCTCCACCCAGGGGTATAAATGGGTACCAGTCGGAAATGCTCGATTGTAGCGCTGAATGGGCAGCTCATCTGAGTTCGACTGAAATATATCAGGACAGACTAAGGTTAAAGTGTAAAGTTGGATGATAACCTCTGCCTGAGTTGACATCAGACTATAAACCTAAACTTTGACTTTGTAAAATAGCCACTATATTTTTCTCAATCATAAAGCTTGTCTTCTAAATTTCAGACTCATGCATTATCATTACGGCGAGCCGTCGCAGGTCGCAGTAAGTCATTTGACGATTTGCTCAAAGAGCATCGGGCAGCTAAGGAAGCATTACTTAAGCGTAAAGCATTAGCAGCTCAAGCAGTGAAGAAGGCAGCATCTGGCAATCAAAATGAAGAGGAACAAACTAAACCTGCGGAATCGAAGAGCGCTCCGGCGTTGAATGGGGCAAGTTCGCAGAAGGCCCTCGCGCAGGCACTCATGGCGCCGACACCATTAACTCCTCTCAAACTTGCCAAACCAACGAATCGGATACCTAACTCATTACAGAGGTATGTTTTGATTCAGATTGTGGTACATGGAAAATGTCAATCGTGATGGAGAATCTAGCTCATGAAGTCACCCACTTTTAAATTAATAACGTCCAATGTGACTGAGAATCCACGTTCACCTGATCCCACTTCTCACACAGTGTGCATTTTCTTTTTCAGACCTGCATTTTCGCCCCCTCCTCAGCCCATCCTTGTGAAGGAACCCACACCACCACCTGAGTTGTCGAGTCACCTATCTAGTGAAGGTGAAGATGACGACTTTCCATATGAATGTCCATATGTCACTTATCATCCACGCCCAGCTGCTGTAAGTATGGAAGAGAACAGAAATATTGAAATATTCCCAAGTCTAGATGGAGTTATAAATTGAATTGATTTCGAATGAAATCTGCCAAGTGGAGACGCTCTTCCTTACAGGATCTCTTGTAAATACGACATGAATTTTGCAATTTCTTTGATGTTCTTGAAATATTTGGTTTAAAATACCTCCTTGTTGTTTCAGATGTGTACCTATGGCAGTCGCCTCAGCGGGACTTGTTTCACGTTCAACAGGAAGCAAGACCTACTCAGGTCGGCATTTAGCCAAGCGGTGGAAAAACACCTCCATCCACCACCTCATAAGTAAGTTGTAAACAAGGCTTTTCTTAGTGCATAGAACTGCCCTAAGAATGCCAGAGCCAGGTGTGGTTCTTGTTTGATGAGCAGCCAGTTTTGTGTCCCCCTTCATCTTCAACCAAGATTGCTGATGCATGTCCTATCATTGTCCACTTCAAATGTTTCATGAAAGAGTAACAGGTTTCTAAGGTGAAAGACATAGCCTCCTACCAGATTCGAACCCACGGACCCTAACATTAGGCATCAGTCGCCAGCACTCAAGGGCAGCACGCCTTAACCACTAGGCCTAATCCCCATCTTCAAATGTTTCATGATATACACTTTGTCCTTTACAGGAAACTGTGCGTGGAGTCAAGACTGCCTCAGGAACCCCGCATGCCTAAGGAATCAAAGGACCCTTACGATTTCAATGTCTTCGACATGACCGCTTCGACATTATCTGGCCCTCCGCCGGGTGGAACGTCTGCTAATGTTGTAAACAAATCAAAACACGTTCCGCCGAAGTTGGTGTCACCACCGTGTACTCCTACTCAAACGACAACGTCAACGAATCGGACGATTAAACCGCGGGATTGTCCGTCGGGTGCGAAAAATCCTGTACAAGCTGCTGGTGCAAAGGTGCCACTTAGCACAAAACGAAAACGTAGTGGGTCGTCCCCGGGGCCTACAAACAGTGTTTCGAGTGTTTCTAGTTCAGAGGCGACGTATTCCAGTGGAGTGAATTCTCTAAGTTCTCATGTTGCTAATCCGATATCAATTTCCATTCCAAGCGGGATTAATTTGGGAACGGTCGGGAGTATCAATGCAGCGTTGCAGGCTGTGAATAAAAACTGCATGCTCTCTAAGAACGATGTGCACAAGGATGTTAGCTTGGTCGTCACGGGAATTGACGCCACGATAGCCAACGGACAGCTCATTAACATAAGTAATGCAAGTCTCGCTGATATAACGCAGTTGCAGAACAGCATTCATATTCAAAATAGTTCTGTGATCGATAAACAAGTGAACCAGGGTGCAAAGGTTAAAATGAAGGCGAACAGTGCCAAACATAAAACTGGAAATAAACTACAAAATTTACACGACACAAGGGCAGCTAATAATATCTTTGGATTACCCAGTGGGACGTTAATCGTGGAGAGTACCACGCAACCTGGGACACTGATAGCCACCCAGGCACCGATAACGACAATAGCCAATAGCAATTCCGCTGCCAACAATACTGCTATGTCACCGCCATCACAACCCAGTCCTTCCACCACTCCTAGTCCATTGTTTAGATCAGTAAGTTGACCACTTTGTTCTCTTCTTCTGCCCTAATGTACAGGTCAATCAAATGATCCCCAGACTTAGCCTGAAACCACTGACGACTTTCCATTTTTTCACGAAGTTCTGGGGACCTTCAGGCAGTTCTGCACACGAGAGGTTTTTTGCACAAGTTGGTTGGCTCTGTATAGGCCCTGTCTCACTTCTGTGTATCCTAATTCCAACTTTGACCTAATTCTATTTCTGTAACTCATCTACGGACAGCTCAGTCAGTCATAGAAAAGTATGGGCAGTGACAGTCACTTGTGTCGCTGGTACGACCTTAAGTCTGTCCCTCTGCAGTTTCAAACAGTTTCAAATGGTTCGTGATTTCTGGTCTGATGAGACCGTTTGGCTAGAAACTTTTCCAATGTAAATGTACTCTCTCTTGAACATGCATGCTGAACCTTACTTTCCTTGTTTCCAGGGTTCATTAAGTCCACAAGTTTCCACCACCTCACCCTTACCGAATGGCATCGTTTCCACGCCGACTGCCGTAAACGTGAAGGGTCTGCCTATGGGTGCTAACCACGTGCCAGTCAGTATAGCTGTCAGTCCTGCCAATCGAAGTACACCGAGTCCATCTCGAATGAACTCAGGGCAAGGATCACCGAATCATAACAACGCACAGTTTAAAATAACTGGTATGTTATATTATTAGTTAAAGGGAGACTCCACTCATTGTAAACTTTTGTATTTTATCAATCCATGGAGACTAATGAATGAATGATTGTAGTGAATGAGCTAATACTTGACTGTCTAGGCCTATTCATTGTACCTTCATAAATATGCATTGAGGACATATGACAACACATGTGCTGTGCAATGGTCCTTTGGGATGCAATAAAAATACTTAAAATGATTAGTTTGCTGTTTTAAAAAAATACCACATGTTGCAGATAGCAATGAATTTGAATGTATGAACGATATTTCAGAAATTCAAAATTCTACACAATGAATGGAGTCTCCAGTTTTGAAGGATATCCCCTCCTCCTCCTCCTCC
>NMRB01003354.1:0-26229 GCA_002633025.1 Notospermus geniculatus | reverse complement strand
GTGCGTAGGACGTTATATTACATCTGGAACCTTATGTGTCAAATGCTTTTCTTTTGGCAAATTTTTTTCTAAGAAAGAAAAATTTAAAAAAAAATTAATTACACAGTTAATGGGTTAATGGGAAGGCAATGCCTGGTTACCGGAACGTGGCACTCTATGTCATTACACCACGTCCTGGTATACTGGGAGACTGAAGTGGTTTAAGGGAGGGGAACTAGAAGCAGAGGCAAATCTTTCGAATGTTTTTCCCAACATGATCTCAAACATCTGAATAAAGTGGGCCTGTAGGCCTACATTGTCATGTAAAAGGCCAGTGACAACACTGAATTTCTTGCAAGATCAATGCAGTTATCCCCCCTTGTGGTGAACCAAGGAAAGAGGCCCAAAAACAGCTCACTACCTCACCTTTCCTTCCACGTTAAAATTCCCCAATTTTAGGCCCCAAATACTGTACCTCAATCATACAACTCATGTAATACAACCCAAAAGAGCAAAGCACTAGAAATATACAGAAAACTCCATTTACTTATACTAAAATTACAGGTGACAACTCACAGTCCATTGTATTTTTACAAAAAATAAATGTGTCAACAAAGTACATCCGAAAGTAACTGTCACTTCTACATTGCAGATGCAGGTTAGAGTCCTCCTGCTCACTGTTGCAAGTTTTTTGTACACCATTTTGAATATATAATGAGCAGTCATGACAGTTGAATGACAACTACTGTTACCTCCCATGGGAAGGGGATAAAATGCATGCTGTGTGCACTGTGCACTGGCCCACAAATGTACACAGGCTTCCTTGGTGGCCTCAGGTAAGCAATATATTCAACTTTTTCTGAATTATGAAATTTTAACCAACATTTGAGAGCACTTTCTCATTGCAAACAGACGCAGTGACAAAGGTTTGGGTGTTGAAAATTCCCTATGCCTATGTGCAAGGACCATTTCTAAAGTGGCCATTCTGACATTTTGCCTATACAAGACCTAGACTAGTAGTGTCAACTCAAAGCAGACAAATTTTAACGCACAACAAGCCAGTGTAATTGTTTCAACAATATCAACAATGCAAATGGTAAATCAACAAATTTAAACCAAGGTTGCATCTTGGTCAAGTTCAACAATCAACATCTTAAGCAAACTTGTCAACTAAATGTTGAAAATGTACGTCAGAGAAAGTCTGGAATATGCTTTGGGCCTTTCTTTCAATAGGAGTAGTCAGCCGCGCGTATTGCCAAAAGATGGCAGCAAAGTTCTAGCGGACCAATACACAGGAAAATCCACGTGATTGGTGCTCAATCAAGAATGAATGGGTCCGCAATATGCATTGAATTAGGCTGTAGTGACACCTATTGGTCAACTCACTGACAGCTCCTATTGAGGGAAGGCCCACCGAACCAACAGTGAGCCATATTTCAGACAAGATATGCATTGGCAACAGTGATCAAAATTGACATGCCTCCATTGAGTACATCTTTGGGAATTCACACATTTCTGTGCCTGAAGAATGGAATGATAAAGGTTGGGATTTCAAAGTCGTGTGATGGAATTACGTGTGGTAAACCCTCAGAATCAATTGGAATTTACCAAATAAAACTGCCAGCCAAGCGGCATTAATGAAGGTAGGGGTACTTCACATCTGAAGAACAGGTCCCAACAACAGATAGTTAATATTTAAGTAGAAACTAAACAACAGTTACACGATAGCAGCACAGACACAGGAAAGACGCAATCCTCACACCGTTCAAACATGTCACCTACTAGTATGTAAAATAAGATTCCACTAGATGTAAACCAATATTTTTTTCTTCTGTTTTTGAGCCTGATTTCTGCTCCAAACTGAATACAGACATTAGACTGGACCCAAAATGTGAAACGTGTGATCGGCATGTGATTGGCTGTACACTTTTTGCCCCATCAAAAACATTTGCCTCAGAGATCGGAGATCACTCCCTCGTAAGGTCAGTGGTCCCAGCACTCGCTCCCCTACGTCCTGCATACAAACTTGAATGCAGTGACACAGTAACAAAGGGCTAAGGTAGGCAAAAATCTCAGAAACGGCTGTCGCATTCATGAACAGCTTATGTTATGTTTGAACACTGCATCTCCAATATCTGAAGAAAGTGACAATAGCTTCTCTTCTGTCAATCAGAAACTCTCACTAGCTCTGCAGCCAATGAAGAAGCCCAATTTACAATACACGATTTGGTTTGCAACTGTACGAATGTCCAGTTGGCGAGTAAACTATCATAATTTTCGTGAAACAACATAGTCACAAATTAACAATAAAAGTTTCAAGTACTCCTTGAATGATCCTCTTATTAACTGTGGTGCGTGGCTCCCCCCCCCCCATTTTCTACTTAACCAAGGTAAATTATCTCCATTTTATACTATCTATGGAGGGGATCCCTAATTAACACTTTACTAAATCACGGCAGGTCATCCGTAATTAACACGAAAGTAAACCATATTGGATGATCTCTAATTAATACTAAAGCAGACCATGGCAGGTGATCCGTAATTTTTAAAACACTAAAAGTAAATGATGGTAGGTGATCCCTAATTAACACTAAAAGTAAACGATGGCAGGTGATCCCTAATTAACAATGAAGTAGACCATGGGGATCCAGTTGGGATGGTTCATGAAACCTTTGAAGTAACTTTTCCAGAAGGTATTGTGAAAAATCCAAAGAACAACAAATGTCTTTTTACATCATGAGAGCCTCAACGATAGTCACACAATTTAATATAAATCTCACAAAAAATAACCCACAGTAGGATTTACAACAATTTTGCATAATGTCATCGTCAACGTTTGACTAACAAAGCTTTGCACGAAACAAAATGTGCATCGACTTTACAGCAAATTCTGAGCTGCCTATTGTGGTGGATGCAATCAGAAAGCCCATTGTTTCTCCTACGCCTGGAAACGAAGCAATTATGACCTCAGCAATATATTTGGGGTAGCCTATAGAGTCAGACATTAAAAAAATTTATGTAGTGAATTCAGAATTTGTGACCTGCTCCAGCAAAAGCAGGCACTTGTCGCAGGTGATCATGGTCATCAGTTTACTCAACTATTATCACTGCTGTCCACTACTATTGTCAACCTGCTGACGTACATTTCAGCTATTGTGTTGTAAGGCCGTTAAACCTTTCCTCAGTTGCGACGTGCACCTACTTTTGCTAGATCGGGTCGCATTTCTTAATCTAAGGGCGTGGGCAAGAGTGAGTTGAATCTTGATAAGCAGTATTGTTCTATGAAAAGGGTTGGGCAGGGAGAATAAAGGGTTCTTACAAGTTCAGCATAACTACAAAACTACATGTATTGCATTACAGCATAGTATGATGGTACATTCAAGAGATCGTCTACCCAAGTACATGACATCAGACATGGAATCAACCATTGGTGGGCGGACAATAGGCCCTCATGAGTCCCAGACGTCTGGGCAATGTTGCATATCCTCAGTCTGTCTTGTCTATTGCATGGAGGTGTGCCTATTTCCCAAGGACATGACATCATATGGAGTTAAACATTGGATGGGTGGACAACAGACCCTCATCAGTCTCAGATCTACGTCTGGTCAATGTCACATAATCAGTCCTGTCTTGTGTATTGCCTGGAGGTGTGCCCTCTCCCCTGTTCCATTTGGGCCATAACTGTGTGTGTGGCAGGTCTGGCAGCCAGAGACGGCTGTGAAGGAGCAAACTTTACCAAGTTATTGTGGATTATACACTTGGAATACTTAATACATCAGATGATGTGGAACAAGTCCAAGGAAGTCCAGGATGGAATATACTTCAGGTAGGAAAATTACCATACTTTTGCTAATGCCCGCTATACACGATCAAATTTTTCATCCAATTTTGTGAATATGCTCAACAAAGGCATACATGTGGGTTTATACACTGAAGCCCCAACAGGCCCGGAATCCGAATTTCCAAAAAATTGGATGAAAAATTTGATCACGTGCAGCGGGCATTAGTCAAACTGAAAAGACTTGACTAGTAGCCTACCAATCTGTGCTGTAATGTGTTACTACTGTGAGGATGAAAGCATTATGACTTCCTGTACATTACGTACAATGGCAAGGAGTTCTAGTCACGATATTCATGACTTCGAAAATTTGGCCATAATAACTATGATATTATGTTCGGACACCTGAGTTTTCGGTCTACAAGGAGTTCCAACCTCGAAATGTCTTACTCTCTTACGCTTTTTTTTACGCTTTTTTTTTATGCAACACCGAATCATTGCATAGGCAAAATGAGTTGAAGCACTCTATTCTCAGTTTGGGGACAGCACAGATTGAGTATGGTACCCTATAGACAGTTTCGAGGAAAATGGTTGCCCTATTTTTACAGGTGTTTGTTTTGGCTTTTTCGTGAACACGTGTACTGCTGGCAAAGTTCCATCTCCAAAATTACCGATAGCCAAAACATTCACGCCAATTGTCTGGTACATGCACTGATCTGTTCATGGAAGTGAAATGCGCATTTAGGTCCAGAAACGGAAGTGTTATTTGAGAGAAATTATGCCGTAAATATTTTAAACAAACGGGCACCATTTTCCTCGAAGTGGTCTAGTTTCAAACACGCTGGCTTTTAAAATGTTATGGAATACCCTAGTGATTTGGCAGTCAATTTTGTCGTAGTTGTTTGATAATGGTGGACTTTACTGCCGTTAGTGGCCACCACCAGTTAGCGGTCTTAGAACGCCATGGAATTTGACGTCACAGAGAGGAAATGCACGCCACGACGTCACTCACAATGACATGGATGCCATGGCTTACGTCTGTAATGTCAAAATGACATCCTAGGACCGCTAACAGGCAGCCTCTCTAATGGCAGTAATGTCGCTCATTCAGTACAAAGCATCATCTGCGCAAGTTTCAGTTTCACGCTAATCTGAGCAGTTCACAGTTATGTTGAACTTGTAAGAACCCTTTATTCCTGCCCTGGTCACCCAGGTCAGCAAGGACAGATACATGATATTGATAAAGTGCAGGCTAAGGCTTAAAACCTTGGATAGATGGATTTTTATTCATCATATTAATAGATAGGCATAAGTCAAGATTAATACCGATATGTCTCCTTGGGCAAGTCTCTGAACGGCAAGGATTAGAATTCACCAACACCCACGAATACAGCAGCATGGCAATATTACAAAATCCACAGAACACAAATTCAACACACCCGATTCTGAATGAATCTACTGGGTACACCTGCGTAGGACTAATAAATCTAGCCCGTTCCACAGCTCGTGTCCAATGGGGTCGGTGCCCTATGTTAACATTCAGGCACGCTTACACACGCTCAAACATCCAGCGCAGTATATGAACCGATACTATATTATCCCACTGACACAGTTATCGACGTCAAAGCATGCCACAATTTTAAAACAATCCCGAAGAAATATGGCGGGTTCCTCAGGCATCGGCGTCCTTATCCTGATACGAGAATCATATCCACTTATTTTTCAAGGACATCCATCCTCACTTTCATCAAATCCCTCCTTCACCCCCGTTCTGTATCCGACAACATACTTCCCCAACTTTCTTTGAGAGATTCTCATTAAAACATCTCAATCCATAAAACTGGAAACCAATCCAGATTCCTCAATCCATAAAACTGGAAACCAATCCAGATTCTTTTACATCCACAACATATTCCCTGGATCACATCCAAACACCGAAAAATTTCAAAACCAACTTTTCAATCACACTTGATCTACATACATCTATTGGTGCCTATGCAGTACTTTCCCCTCTACTAGACATTTCTCGCGCTCTCGCATTAAGTTGCAGTTTCATTACTTTATATTTCGTACGCAATTGATCAATATGTTCTTTTTCTTCTCTGTCCAGAATCTCCAGGAAGTTCGCTAATTCTGGTATACTAAATGCTTCCCACTGAAAAGAGACAACAGACTTTAGCATTTTGCACTTCTCAATTAAACGACCCATACATGATCAATATTATTGCAGAATATGAAGATCAAAATGGGCAATATTATTGCCAATCTTTTTTCTACCCATCATGCCAGAAGCACATGCCCCTATTTTTGGCCCCATATTGTGCAATAATATTGATCGTGTATGGGCGGCTTTAGTTGATTTCATCAAGCGAATCCTTCGTGCATGAAAACCTTGAATTATTTTCCTGTGACTGACCATCAAATAAGGGGGGAATCAGTGGTATAGTGGTTAGAGCATCATGCTCATGTGCAGGCGAGATCACGGACCACCACATGCACTGTGTGATCTCCGAGATCTCGAGCAAGTCACTTTACCTACATTGCTTCATCCTTCAAATGAGACTAAACCTGAGGTACCTCGTTGCCATGACAACATTTTGATTCCTTACCATGATTTCTCCCGTTTCATTTTCTTGTAGCACGAGTTTCCATGGGTTTTCTGACTTTTCCTCCTCCCACTTCAACCATAGCTGCAGCGGCTTCTCTCCGTCTGGCAACTTACGGATTTGAACTGATATGAAAACAAATAAATTGAAATAAAAGCTATGAACAAATATCAATTTCAAGATGGTGTTGGGAAAAATGGTGCCAGTCACTTCATAGATCACAATTCAATTCCATGTGGAAATGTTCTCCATTGAATTTCCACCCACATTAGGCCTACATGCACATGGAAACTGCTTAGTCTACCCCCCCCAAAAAAAACAAAATTTTCATAAAGGAAACCCACCAAAATTGCCTGTAGAACTAAAATAAAAGACTTTATCATCAGATCAAGAGAAAATCCAACATTGATACCAGTCAGATATGTTGGAAGAGTGTCGTCTGCTACACACCCTACTTGGGTCTTATCTACTGTTTACAAATACATATTGAATACTCACGCTTATTATTCTCACCAATAAAGTGATGATAGAGGGCAAACTTGTGTGGATTGTCGGTGATATGGAACTTGTTTAGTAGAAGAGATATCACTTCTCGTGTCGTTGTATCACTGGAAGGGAGACGAACATGAACTCTGAACCACCAAACATGAAGTTGTTAGTTTTATCAGAGGACACCAGGTGTCTCTCACTAGGCTTTGACTGTCTGGCAAGTCTCTGTGTCTTACCAAGGAACATGTACCGGTAAGCTTACATGTAGGCCCTACAGCTCACCCAGTAATAGGTTACAAAAGGTCTCTGTATCTGTATCTTACCTAGTAATACGTAAAGCTTTGACTGCATCTCAGGACCCAGAAATAAGTAAAACTGTCTCTGTATCTTACCTAGTAATATGTAAAGGTTTGACTGTGTCTCAGGACCCAGTAATAAGTAAAAGGTCTCTGTATCTTACCTAGTAACATGTAAAGCTTTGACTGTGTCTCAGGTCCCAGTAATAAGTAAAACTGTCTCTGTATCTTACCTAGTAATATGTAAAGGTTTGACTGTGTCTCGGGACCCAGTAATAAGTAAAACGGTCTCTGTATCTTACCTAGTAATATGTAAAGCTTTGACTGTGTCTCAGGACCCAGTAATAAGTAAAAGATCTCTGTATCTTACCTAGTAATATGTAAAGCTTTGACTGTGTCTCTGGGTAAGTAGAATGACGTCGTCTCTGTGTGATCATCTTCAATATCTTCATGCGTGAGCACGTCGTATATTGACGGAGGTCGCACGCCTATCGACATGTTGATTGGACGAGTGAGGTTCATATTTACCCGAATAAAACCCTGGAATGTTCGGCCATCTTCTCTCTGTAAGCAGAGTCAGAAAGATTATGCAATGACACCTGAAGTAAGATTAACCAATTTGGTGAGGCCAGGAGTTTCTCAAGAATAGAGAGCTGCCTATCTTTCTTCCACCCATCATGCCAGAAGCACATGCCCCTATTTTGGGCCCCATATTGTGCAATAATATTGATTGTGTATGGCCCTGCTTTAAGACTGCTATTGAAAGGTGAAAGAGAATTGGTCTCTGTCAAATGAAGAGTGGGTCCAACCAGGTTCAAACCCGAAACCTAGAGGTGAGAGGTGCTGAACTCTCCATTGCACCATTCTGACCAGGACCTGCTGTAATATGAAACATAATAGAATCGGAAAAATCTCTCACACTTTGCAAGCAGGTAGTCAATTAAATCATTGCTTTTGTTTTCAATTTCGTGAATGCCAGTGGAGGAAGCCCCCGGGGAAATCATTTTTCATCCAGGACAGAAATTCAAGCGTTCATAAAAAATTCCACCAATTTAATTTCGCAATGATATTACAAACACAGTGCCTTCTTAGCGGCAATCTAAATAATCCATCAAGATTCATAATCTCATCTTAGGTACGTATCTAGCTGGAGGCAGAAGAAGGTATTTATTGATTGCCTCATCATTCAAATTCCAACATAGCTTGTGAGTTTAATGAATATTGATGTTGACAATGGCACCTTGCCACCATAAAGATGATAGCCTGCCTCGGCAAGGGCCGACGTCCGCCCCAAGGGGTTATGGCACTACAGAATTCCATTCAAGAATAGGAATGACCCATCATCGTGAATCTTTGATGAAGGTGCAACCAGACCACTTTCCCGTAGTGCCCCCCCCCCACACATTTAAGGTTTAATTCCATTAAATTGTGATATTTGTCAAATCACTATTATTACTCTACATTATTGAGTTCAGATTAATGTTCCTTCAAGTCCTGGACTTTCTTTACAACACTTTCAATGAAACTTCGTCTCCGAATTTCGCAAATTTTCGACCTCAACCATGTCAACCAGGGTCTTCCTCAGGCACTTTCTAGTGGAGATCCCAAGGGATATCTATTAGAAACAGTGCCTGAGGAAGACCCCGGTTGGGGTCGAAAAGGGGCTGTTCATTTTCGTCACTTGAGGAATCTGAGTTGTGATCCTTGGGAAAACGGAAAAACCTATGCGCTTGCAAATTGCAGGGATTATTTGTTGTGCTGTACGGAATACTTCATAGCTTTCTCCATTTTCTCAAGGATGACAACTCAGATTCCTCAAATGACGAAAATTAACAGCCCCTTTGCGAAATTTGGAGACGTCGTTTTTTGTGCTCTGTGTTGGATATCTATTCAATGAAACTTCACTTTCATAATACGATATTTTTTACAAGGATATAATGCGTCTGCTCATCCCTTCCCAGGAACACGAGCAACAAAGTGCAGTCAATCACGTCCTGAGATGTGCCAGTGACGTGATAGCCATGATGAATATTGACGTGTCATCCCGACACCATCTCGTGTATTGATAACGCAACCTTGGTATCCTGGATCAATGCAAGGATTCCTGGCCTAACAACGCTCAACGCTCCATTTCATTCTCGCTAGACCTCATTCAATGTGTACATCTGGCACTTTATGCACACACTCTTGCCTTACCTCATGCTTCACCTGACATAGCTACTTTCAGACCTGGATCCAGTACAGAAATGTACAGTCAGGTTACACTGAAACTTGCCCATATAAATCAGGCGATAATGTAATGCTTTCATTAGAGGCGCGAAAGCTCCGGCCAGAGGAAGGGATTCCGGCTATTCGATAGAAATCACTTAATTGATTTACTTTATCTATAGAATGCAGGTTAACGAGATTTTTTTAATTAGTAGAGGGAAGTAAATGATTAGACTTAGAGTGCATTTGTTTACATGTCCCAGTCGTGATGCAATCACCCTGTGCCAGAGCAGACGACATCACCCACCGGGGGAAAATAATCCACCAAAAGTGATACATGTGTATTTATTTCCGTACCATTTCCATAAGAAGTCCATGATTCGTATTGTTTGAATTAAATTCCTCTATCCGACGTCGAATATCTTCCTTTGGAAGCGCCGAATAATCTGGCCGGTCAGTTGTCTCATAACCAGACTCGAATTCATTGGTTTCCTGAAAGTAGAAAAGAGACAAGAAATCAGATAAATACAAAATGTTTCTCTATCAAGTTTCTCAACTCCTGTCGCCTGACATGATATCTGATGTCACATGATAAGTCCCTCGATATGATATGATATGATATGATATGTCACCTGTGATATGACATCTGATGTGACATGACATGGCACCGATGTGACATGATTGTCACCTGATATGTCACACAGAAATGATGTGATGAATATGTCACATAATTTGACATGATAAGTATATAATGTCACCTGATATGTCACCTCTTGTGACATGATGTGATGTCACTTGAGGTGACATATGATATGTCACCTGTTGTGACATGATATGTCACTCGATGTGACATGATATGTCACCAGATGTGACATGATATGTCACCAGATGTGACATGATATGTCCCCCGATGTGATATGATATGTCGCCGGATATGACAGCATTTCCCTTCTCGACTTGTTATATCATTTCTTTTCATCAAACCACTTCAAACATGATTAGAGTTAAATCAATAGCAACGCAGAATCCGAAGGAATTCATCCCCTCAAACCACAAAGAAAACACTCCTAATCAGAGAAATCCAATTGGGTGATTTGAATAGGTCGTCATGGTAACGCTAGGTGTTGCCATGACGATATAAGTAAGGTGACTGTATAACAAATGGACAAGTTAATGATGACGGATCAAATCGACAAGGAGGGCCCAATTCGTCTTCACGGATCAGTTGTGTGTTTCATGTCTCATTGACATCTTCAGTGCTTCGTAAACGGACAGGTCTGTGAGAGTCAACTTCTCATCCATCTCCTTAGGGGCCGTATCAAAATTACATTGATGCCAAAAAAGACGAAGTGACTTCATCTTTTCCCTGACCCCTCCCCCTCTTGAAAAGATGAAGCGGGCACTTGACATTGGCTTCATCCATGTAGGGCGGTAGGCATGGAAAGATGATAAAGAAAAACATGTGAAAACACCAGTAAAAACCAAGAAAGCGTAAGAAGTCATTCTCCTGTAAAAAAGAGTGATGCCAATTTTTTCAACAAAGATGAAGTGGTCTTCCCCAAATCGAGAACTCCCTCCCCCCCAGAAGAAGTCACTTCGTCTTTTTTGGCATTAAAACAATTTTGAGACGGCCCCTTACTTGTCACAGGTACAGCGCACCAATCATGATCCAAGGAGCGACTGATGGTGAATGATTTTAAATTCCAGTAGTAAGACAATGCAAATGAGTCAGTGATTCATCCTTTGGGACAGACGGATTAGTCACCAATTGAACCGCACCTTTGAAACCTCAAACTAACCACTAAAGTACTACGACCCCAAATGAACATTTGTCACCCGTGACAGCAAAATCAGTTGGAATGCGCACAGAAGATGACCCAACATCCCCAGGGTGACACCAACAGTTTATTGATTTCAGGACTGTCTGCCCATTGTGGAATTTGACTTTGTCCATTTCTGTAATTTTTCTCTGGTGTCATCTTGGGTCTTCTTTCCGGCGCATTCTGACTCACTTTGCTGTCACGGGTCACATTTACGTCATACTAGCAGGGCCTATATCACGGGATTTCTAGTTTCTGGAAGGGACTCACTAAGTCGTCCAAATAGGCCTAATTGAGAAAGTACCAAAAATACGATTAAGGTGTGCCAGCGACTTTAAACATCAAATCAAAAGTGGTGTCAGATCGCTGTGCCCCAAACTGACACGACAAAAGATTCTTTCTAGGAATTTAACTTAAAACTAGAAGCGTCTACACCTTTCCACTGAAGCATCACTGCCAAATAGACTTTTTGACACCGTCTCTGATAATAGGGTCGTAATTCTCTGAATGAAAAACATCAAATCGACATACCATCAAATTACTCACAGTTGTATTCCCATCAGAATGAAATTTATTTCGCTCTCTTTTAGGTATGCAATTTTTATCCATAACATTGCTGAACGCGCTTCCCATCATCCACGAAAAGCGTCCCATTTCGAGAACAAATCGATCAATGCACTATTCCTGATCTTTGAGCACCTTAACACAGATTTTCAGCCTCAACACCGATTGGTCCTAAACACTGAATCGAGGAGTTTTTTCAAAAAGACTCCATTACTGCTTCCCCATGATTTCCTCCACGGGTTCCCAGCCTAATATTATCCCCGGAGCTGATACGCGGTGATAATCAGATTTACACCATCCAATTTGGCCCATCACATCAGCATGCAACCAGCAACTAGTCCATGAACACAGACGGTGATGAGGTGCTATACCTGAATCTTGCCAAAATGTCAAATTATGGTAGGATGTGGTCACTTCCTGTACAGACTAATTTTTTCCCTAATGGTGATATGGCGACTGAATCAGCTCAGAACGCCATGTTACGGAAATCGCATGAGGACGCGAGGATATCGACTGTCCAATTTGATCACAGGTTTTGGAGATGAGATACCGGTACTCGAAACTTGCCGAATTTTGGGTAACACATTGAGGGCCTTACCTCACCGTGTGCCACCTGGTGAGTAACAGCCACATTAAATAAGCAGACGTGTGGAATAAACGAGACAAGCTCCAGTCAAAAGTCAGTCAAAATTCTCCTATGGGTTACCTGCCTCAAGGAACTACCTGATTTCATGAATCCAAATCGGTGACCTTAAGACCGTCCTAATGCTGCACGCCCAAAAAAGTCAGATTTTCTCACTCGAATCACCAACACACCACAAGATGGATGTCCTACGCCCCGAAAGTCCATATATCTTCACGCCAATGAATATTAAATGGAGAAATAATTGTGACAACTCTGGGGATGAATCTAACCAAACCACAGACAGAATTCAAACGTCCCAATCGGATAAACGAGAAACCGAACGTTTTGCCAAACGATGCCCAGACTAACGTCTGCCTGGTGCAGTCCTGATGAGCAGAACATCAATGTATAACCAGACACTCATGTTACGCATGTTGCCGTATTCGGAATACGAATGAGGGAGTTATACTAGAAATTTTGACAGTCAGCCAAGGTGGATGTTAAAATTGATCCGATCTCCATCACTTCAGTGTCTCCCAATGCGGGTTGAAGTGCGGCATTCGTGAATTGGAATCTCAAGTTGGATTTTAAGATCTGTGAGCACGCTATCTGCCCCTCTTAAGTGGAAAATTAAACTTGCAAATGAAATTTGTATGGCCGTCTTTGCCCCAGTCTTATCTAACATCTCATAAGGAGAAATTATCAGTATGTTTGGAAATCCATTATTACCATTTCCCTGAACTCAATTATGCCTCTGTAACCACAGTAAACTAGCTGACCGGTTATCACGTCCGCTCAGCAAGCGGCAGGTCCCGGGTTCGAATCCAGCCCGGGCCATATGGGATTTCATTCCTGGCTCTTCACGTCTGTCGCATGGGACAGTAAGCGTGGTGCCTTGTACCTTGTTTCTTTGCAAGGGCAAGTAAAAGACCCCGGCCCCATCCAAGTGAGGAACATGAGTAGCTTTAGATGGCCTCTTCCGTACTTACCAAGGCCAATAATGCTTTGGCTTTGGCCCCGATGGAAAAATCTAATACAAACAGCTGGATTGAAGTAGGACAATGTTAGAGCTCATTTGATTCAAAATTCAAATTTCTTGAACATCTGGCCAACTTCAATGTCCCTCAAATCACTCCTGCCCACTGCCAGCTGTCATGGCTGTTGTGATTGCTGCTCCACAATACTTATGAGTCTTGGCATTGTTATTTTCCTCGTTCAATATCGAATAATCAGCATTGAATTCCAGGTCATGACCAATAACATTACCGGAAATTTTATATATGCTGCAATGTACATGGATAAATGCTCGGTGTGATTTTCTGCATGCTTTACATGCGCATCATCACTGACATCGGCGCAGACATGGCAGATTAGAAAATACTCAACAATGCTCTCACTGTTAGTGACATTATCTCAACAGTACAGTGTAACTATTTTCGTAAATATGCAGCCTCCAGTGGATTCTTCATACGCTACCAATACCATACAGTGTATACATCATTTTGATGGGCCTACAGGTTATAACTGCTACATTAGAGATAGCAGGAATTGTTGTAAACAACTCGACAATGTAGGCCTTGTATATCACGAGAACCGTTGAAACGTTAGATACTCAGAATATTCGGTTCACCAGTTACTGCGTCTCACACTAGCTTTTCGGACTTTTTACGTAATCTACATGTAATTTGAAGAAAATGCGAGGGTATGTGGGTTCGAATCTGGTAGGAAGCGATGTATTTCACCTTAGAAACCCGTTTCTATTTCTATTTCTATTTTGAAGAAAAAAATTCAATATTTCTAATATCAAGTAATAACTTCAGATAGATGTGAAGAAGTTTTAATGAACACTTGTCCATTTAAAGTTGCGTGTTAATTGCAGTTAAATGTGCCATCGAGACTGTGCACAATATGATGCAACAAGCACGAACCAGGAAATTTACTGATCATCACATGCCCCAGATCAGGCAAACATGATGATGATTTCAAGGAAATGGCTGATTTTAATCATTCTATTCAAAAGAAAAGCCCTAAATGTATCTATACCACTTCAAGGCACTTCACAATCACTCAAGAAACTATTCTCTAGAGGTCAAAGAGGAGAGCCCATTCAGCACATCGTTTGATTCATTTCAAACCAATTGAAAAACACAAAGTGGTGACTCCACTGGGAATCGAACCTGCAACCCCTCAGTCATTAGGCTGATCCGCAACCCCTGTACTGTGCCACCACGCGGCCGCCCCTAGGGGCACACGTCGAGCACACACATCGAACAAACATGTCGAATACACATGCCGCCCCTAGAGAGGTTGCAACTTATCGCAACCATCGCAACCTCTCAGGGGCACACGTCGAATGCACATGTCAAACACACGAATCGCACACGTCGAACACACCAACCTCAGGGCCGTCGATTACACGGTTAGCACAAGAAGAATTCTAATTTTACCATCCCTCCCTTTCCTAAAGCTGAACTAGACATAATATTACAAATGAAACCATGGTAACCAGAACCTGGAGAAAATAAAGTGTCAACACCTGTTTAGAGTTAAAGGTGAACTGTCATGTTGTACAAACTCAACTGCTCGTTGGCGATTTCTGTGCAGACCCTTCATTGAAATAGATAGAAGGCACTGGCTTGCGGGAACCACACTGCAAATGTACTGGAATCCGGTTTTGGTGTGTGCACGCCTTAAAAATCCACAATCATGCCCCCTTCCATGTGGCCACCAACCCAACCAAAACAGCATGACGTTCCAGGGTCCACCTGTACGAAGGAGTGAAACAAACTACAACAGACACCGCCCTCAGCAGTGAATCTGGGAAAGTACAAATGAAGTCTGAAGTCTGAAATGTGATGTCAGGTGACGAGAATGATGTCTTACACTGACGTCTTCCAGAGTTGAGGCCGGTTGGCCCGCTGGCAGCCACTGTGAGTTTACGAGTGCAGCAACATATGTATAAGTTGCCACCCTAGCCCTGACATCCATCTGATGGCTCGGCTGCCGAAATGTCACGTCACTGGGGTTCTTTGGGCAGCGCTTTGCTGTTCCCTAAGCCCACACTAGTAGATAACCAATTAGTGACAGACAATGAATGGGTCGTTTTTGAGACTCTTGTCGCATGGTGCGCACATATGGATTTAGTCATGCCCTCCTATTCATCACAGTCCGATCACACCCTAAGGCCTACCTCCATAAATGCTGAACAAAACGTGTCGTGAGAAAAAAACAGGCCTTCACACAGCGAACAAACCATGTGATCATGACAATGGCTTTTTAAACAGCGGACTCCACGTCGGTCCAGCTGCGTTCCATCCAACTCAATATCAAGCCTACATTTCATACTGTGCACCAGGCCTATATAATTGACCGTTCAGCCAGCATGGCTTCATGTAGGCTATGTAGTGTTGTATCACAGCACACATCCTGGTGTTGGACTACAGTGATTACACAGAACTAACGTGTGGCTGGTTCTTTGTCTTGAAAAGCCACTCTTCAATCTGATGAGCCAACAGTCCATGTCTTGAAAAACTTGACTGAGGCAACAGTGTGATGATTGGCAAAAAACGGAGTCGGCCTATAAGGCGAAAAAGGAGGGCCGAAACCCCCAAAGGACCCAGTCCAATCAAATCTTCACAGACAGACAGATTACCAGGCAGACGGTCTATGGCAAAAGTAAAGTCCTTGGCAAAAATATGATCAAATTCTTCAGGCACGGACTGTACATTTAAGTTCCTCACAGAATTCTCATACTTACCCAACCCTCGTAGAGTGAAAACGCAGCTCCCATGCTGTCATAATACAACAGAATTGGTCCGAAAGAACATCCTATACTGCTTCTAAGCAAGTACTACTCACACTGTATCACCTCAGTGAATGGCTGGAGGATGTGTACAGTCGTGTGACTAGTGTTCTATTAATAGACCCACAGGTTGGCGGGCTCTTAGTGTGGTCACATGGTATTCAATACAATGTGATTGCGGACTGCATTATCCATTGATCTATTGTTGGATCGGTGAATTACATCATTGATCAACATCGGCATTGTTTGCTATTGTGGAGCAGCCTGCATTATTACGTAATTTTACATAATTAGTGCATAATCGCTGGCATTTTATATGTGTAATTAGCCAGATATGTATAATTTCCTATCAATTTTTCTGTCAAAAGTCCTATCACAGCAAAAATTATCTGATTATCGCCGTAATTTTCATTACCACGATGGTGTTCCTTGAATACCAAACATGATATTACGAGAGACAGTCAGATTGGTACGGTCAAAAAATATCTATCCATCGCATCTGAAGTACAGAGGGAACTAGGCCTGTATTCTTGAAGCCTCCTTAACTTAAAATTAAAGGTCCAATTTAAGTTTTTGTATTCTGCTCTTCAAACAATAGCTGAAGGTAAAATCTGGAGGTTATGCTTCCAAAATACGGCCCTTAGAACCATATTTTAGAATGCTCCTGAACGTAAAGGGAGTTCTCCTGTTGAGAACAATAGCCTTGAAGGACTCCTTTACGTTCAAGAGCATTATAAAATACGGGCCTTTTTTTCATCTAGAATATGGCCCTTAGTGTGGCTTGATTTGCTGCACAGGAAGATAGGGCTTAGGCCGATAGGGCTAGGCCTACAGCCTCCGCAGTCAAAGGGAGTCGCCCTCTTTATCTCCCTTTCACTTGAAGAATGGGTCCAACTAGGGATTCCCCCATTGACTATTTAAATACCATGTATGACGTATATCACGTCGGCCCACATCAAGAAGAACAGGATCCAGCTTAATAGGCATTGTAATGATTATTGGGTGGTTACACCCATTATCAATAGGCCAACATGACAGGAAGTGTGTATCCTGTCAATAATAGTTTAGGTTTAATTATTGTAGAAACTGGTGGTAAATAAGAGAGAGTAGCGATATAGGCTGGCATATCAGTGGCACGACAGCGAGTCTTGACTTCTGTCGGCAGGAGCGTGGCTCGGGACGTCTGCACTGGACCAGCTCCAAAAACAGACTGAGGATTGGGGGAGTCACGTGTCTCATGACGTCATATCACTTTGGATATTGACTTCAGTATGCCACGAGCCTTCTTGGAGAACCTTGGGTGTATCCGCACATGGACACAAAGGATGATGCTTGTTTTTCCACCCAAGACGGTGAAAACAGCCCAGTGGCAACTCAAGGTCATGCAAAACCATGTAGATCAACAACTTGTACACCATCCGATCGGGTTTCAAGTCTCACATGACCAGATGACATCATGCGGACGAAATCGGCATCAGAAATCAACCTACCAGAATATTCCCCATGTTTCGCTGCCAAGACGTGTTCACCAGGAGCCAGCAGCACCAAGGAGGTAACAAGACAAAGGTGTGATGATGATAACAGCGTAGATGAAGTTCTACACAGGAAAGAATGCAACTCGTGTACAGATATTGCCTTCTGGCTCGGAGGCCTAGCCTGCATATAACTTTGGAATGAGGTTAGAGCAACTCATAAGGAAAACCAGGTTTAATGGCCTACTCCTGTTGTTATTTCCTACCATACTCGATACTGTGTAGACCTTGTTACTACTTACAATACTGCATAACCAAGTATTACCTCAACCACAAATTTTTTACCACCATTCGTGTAGTTTCCGTTGTTTCTTTGAGCTGAACAAATTGACTTCCCACTGATCTGTCACACTGACTAGAAAGAAACTTCTTTCAAATGACAAACACTCTACATGCATGTCCGCTTATTTGCTGACTGCAAAGTCAACAGAGAGTTTCTGCTATCCCGGTTCCGAGATTGAGATTGGGATAGTGCTGACATCGTTGCCCTTTCTCGATCTCGATGACGTGACCCATGCGTTTCTGATTCTGCTATCCCGAACCCCTACGTCATGACGTCGCGCATTGCAAGTTGCCTCCCACATTCGAACAGCGAAACTCACACCCGAAAATTCTCATCCAAATACAGGCAGATTGCCATGGAATATATTACCTTTATGGTTTGTACATGATCTACATATATTGAATCCAATGTCTGGCAGCACGATTCTCAAGTTTGAAGAGGTTAAGGAAGTGAAATTGAAGTAAACCTTATGTCGATACAGCCGATTTATCTCGGAAGCCGACAACAGGATTGATAACGTTCACGCAAACAACGATGACGTCAAGTCATTTCTTTATGATGCAGCGCTACTCTATCCCGATCTCGATCCCGTATCCGGGATAGTACAAACTCTCTAACGTTGAAATCCAGTGACTTCAGTTCGTGGAGGTTCATCACGTGCCGTCGTGTGGCCTTCGTGACGTTATACAACGGCCTTAGCTACACATACCTTGACCATGGCTTTGCCGTTAGCACTTTCTTCAGTAGCGGAACAGGTTGGCTGTGCCTCAGAGCTGCCTTCGTTGCTTGCACCTTCACAGTCTAGCGTTATCAGCTGGCGACACCGGTGGTGGCATGTGTATTTACATTCTGCAAAACACAAAAAGATACGATTTGAACAGAGTTATAGAAGCACAAAATGTCTGAATATCCATTCATGATCTTTGCGCAGTAATTGAAAATGTGGCACTGAAAGGGTTAAAGGGGCAGAGTGTTCCTTCCCTAACTGCGCTAAACATACCCACGTTAAGGGAGACCTCTATTGACAATGTTGTTGAATACTGCTAATCAACCTCGCCCCATGTAAAGTAACTTTTGTCCCTAGGGTATCCACGTATTCATTGTATTGTAATCATACATTCTCCAACACTGGGGCGAAAGGCAAGACTACGGTATTGGAGAATGATGCAATCACTGCCGGTGGTGCCAGCTATCAACGAAAAGTGGCACTATAGTGGCTCTTTAAGCGTGGCACCCTTTGAATTCATAATGAAACCATTTTAGCAGAATGTGAACATTTACTAGATATGTAGCAGATACTGTTGTTGACCTATAGATTGTCTGCTCGCACCATGGAGTTGTAGAACATTCTCCAGTCCTTTTGTTTTCATGCCATAGCAAACCAGTCAGATAAACATGTACCGCTACGTACATGTGTACACAACTGTTCACCGCTGATCCTATCAACTTAGGATGAAGCCAATTACCAGGTAGTTTCAACTTGACTTGAATTAACTTTCCTGTGCATCATGCACTGAGATGTGTACATTAATGCATTCGCTGCGGAAATCACGTTCGAGGTTAAAAGGTAAGCTCTTGAAAAACAATTCCACCCCGAGTAACCCTGGTGAACAGGTTGTTTTCACGAGCTAAGGGCTAATTTCATGAATAATATTATCTGACTTGAAACAGCTCAAGGATAACTGTGACCAGCTACAGCAACATTACCTACACTGAGGGCATGTAGATACAGTCGTTCTTACATGACACGCGAAGGTGATGGGTGTAATTCGTAAATACCATTATCGCGCATTGGAAAATATCTACGAGGGTCTTCTGAGATAAGCGACATTCAGAAACCAATATCATTTGGAGAAAATAGATCAATCATTTTTGTTGCGTACTTTGTAAGAAGTAGTCGTCATTCTCCCAGGGGAAAAGTGGCGACATTTACGAAATTGCCGCTAATTCTAAAGATGGGGAATATGATGGGAAAATGATGATAGTCCAGCCAATTAGAGGTGGCGATATGCCAGCATTCCAAGGAAACTTTCACCTGAGCTCAACACGGGGCTGTGTCACTTTGTTGACCGATGGCGCTCATGCCAAGATACCCAAGATACTCCAGAAGATGGAAATTCTGGTTGCCAAAGACAATCTAGTTTGTTGACAATAAACGACTCGAAAGATGGACATGATGAGGACAGAAAGAAATCAGGGAAGAAGAATTTTAAAATCTGCGGTGAATTTCAATGATTTGCTCCAAATTTCAGAATTTCATGGTCAATTTCACAGATTTGTTGGCCGAAAGGGCACTGGGTGCCACCGCCCCGGATCCGCGTCTGCCATAGACGTCTACTGCTGAGTGCCCAGTCTTACATGGAGTGGTGCCTTTACTTTCCCTTTTCGGAAAGAGAACCGAAAAGCTTCACCAAACATTCTTGGAAGAAGATTATTGCCATTGAGAACAAGAACATTCAATCCTGACAAGACCCAATGGAGAAAGGAGAGAAGGAGCTTTGATGTAGGGAAAACAGGAAATCATCCATCTCCTGCTGGATGAGGTGACAGGGAGCCCGCATCACTGACAGCAGACGGAGATTGATGAGGCAGAGAGATTTGCACTTGTTGACATTGGCAGGTAAAAATCGCTTTCATCATTTGATCAAGATTCACTGGAGATGAGTTTTTTTGTTTCATTCCAAAGACGTCTGCCACCACAGGAACAATCAAGCAGCACTGCATAAGATGTACGTACTTCATCACTTCACAAACGAACACAAAGCGCCTTGGAATTTTTACCTCATGGAGTCAGATGTATCAATGGCCGTGTATCTCAGCACGAGGAATATCATCTATTTATGAATAACCACAACAATAAAACATACTTAGGAAGCTAAATCTCAAAGCACGTAAAGGGCAGGGACCAATGTAGAAACGTGCACAATGACCAGTCAATGTGTGACCTTTCGTATCTCAGTCTTATGATGGCGCATTAACAGATTGAGTCCAAAAAACATTGCATCCCTCTTGAAACGCCTCGCAGTGTGTACTGGGAGTCATTGCAATGATCCTTTCCTGTCTCATGAGATGCTTTTCCAAGCTGCATGCAGAACAAAATTGAATTGTATTGAAGGCAACGAAAGTCTAGAGCCATAGATCCAGCTTGGCCATTCCCCTTTAGTGCGGGCTGTCTAAGCCTAGTTCATACTTCCATCCACGACCGTCGGCGTCCGATGCGCGATCAAAATCTGGATGCCAACTTCGCAGAGTTGATTCATAGTCCAGGGTACTTCAGCGACGGTGCCGCGTTATGAAATGACTCAAATAATTACAGTCTCGTGATTGGACGCCGACCAAATCGCACGACGGGGTCGGCGTTGAGCACTAGGTCACGTCAGTCGCCGGCGATGGTTGTGCGTCGAAGTATGAACTATGCTTTACCCTCTTAACAGTGTGGCTAGAGAGGTACCGCCATCATCTCAGATTTGGGCTAGGCCTTCCTGTGGCAGCACTTCTTATACAGCTTGATCAGCGTTGCCTTGACTATTGATCCAAGGAAGAGAGGACAGCCTTCAACTTCACAAGTCCACTTCCCGGTGATAGCACACCACTTCGGTGAACCGAAGTGTGTGATTGGCAGCGGTAGACAATTCGACCATCTCCTCATCTCTCTGAAGTAGACCCAACTTGGAACACACGGCGGCGGAAAACCTCTCAAATGGCCATGATCGATACGTCTGCAACTTAGGAGGCACCTTAATCAGTCAGGTCAAATACAAGGGGAAGGCAGGGTGTGCAAAACGCCATGGGGAATGCAGGGTGTGCAAAATGCCAAGGGGAATGCAGGGTGTGCAAAATGCCAAGGGGAATGCAGGGTGTGCAAAATGCCAAGGGAAATGCAGGGTGTGCAAAACGTCTAAGTCAGTCAGCAACTTGTTTCTGGTGGAATATCTGAATCAATTTGGGCCAACTTCTCGGTACAAGAATGTGGCATCCCTGACCAAGGTACTTATCATCTTGCGCCGAGAAGACCACCGAACGCAAATCCTACATCCCCGCATGAATAGGATGGTCTTCCATGAATATTGATGGCATATCGTTTTACCATAAGGGTCAATCCAGATGCTCTTTGCACCCAGCAATCATAGCCGTCATGCCATAGAAAGATTCATATTTGCCTAATGGCAAACAGCACACCATCATTCCGGTGATCTGATGCGTGTGATTGCTTGTAGAAAGCAATTAGATGGCTCCTTCAAGCAGCGGGTATCTTCGGGATGTCTTCATGTTCAGCTTCAAAGGGAAAGTCCTCTTGTTGGTTTTGATACATTCTGACTGCAATCAGCCTACTATAAACAACAAAGAATCACAACCGCAGAAGCTCATTGGCGATGTTGTCACCAGAAAGGCCAATTTATGTGATGCGATTTGGACGTACCGTATATGTCAAAGACAAATGCGATTTTGTCTTACGATTCTGTCAGATCGGTCAGTTCTGTATACACGGTTCGATTTATTCATCCGTCAATCTGGAAAGACTAATTATTCGTCAAGCGTGCCAAGTACAAAATGTATATGACCTCAATGCAGCCATCTCATTGGTCGAGTTCATGCATCTTTTTCCGATGTCGGCAGAAAATAGAACATCCATCTTGTGCATCCGACATCGCAAAGGCCATAAAATGTTGTCGCAAGTGCAGTTTACTTGAACCAATTTGGACATACGATCCTGTCAGATCCAACAATCGGATGTAAAATTCATATCGGGTAAATTGACCGTAATGCTTACAGGGGCAATCCCTCAGGCTCAGCCCACAAGTGCTGTGACCCTCCTACTTCAGTGTCTTCATCGCCATTCAATCAAGGCCAAATAGTTTCTGCAATACCGAAACGATGACGAACAGCCTCTCTTCAATCTCCATTAGACGGTACATTCAGGATGTTCTCCTCCACTTGTCCTTGAAGACGCTGGATTCAATAGACGCGCAGATTGAGTCAAGTGTTCTTGTCAACATGTTAATATCACCATGCCCGACAAGCCCTCCTGAACCGACGTCTCCGGATCAGCCACAACTTGGAAAAGAATGGAGATGAAACAAAAACGAACATTCCCTGTGGCTTATTTCTATAACAAGATACAGAACCACCATGGTTTTGCTCGATCCCCATTCTTTCCCCAGTTACACCAGATTCTAAAGACCTCTGTTTGCAGAAGACAATTAGGCAGTTCCTTCCTTCAAGCAGCCCAAGGAAATCAACATCATGTGTGAGGAAAGCTTGTTATACGGTGCAGCTTTGCATGAGACGCACAAAGAACGGATGGCGTTCTATTTATGGAAAGGAAACAGAGTTTGCGCCGCAAACATTGACTGACTTGGTTATTTCTTTTGCTGATGAACAGCCCCCAAAGGGTTCACCAAAGGTCAGAATCAGATCTTTTGTGTACAATATCAATGGAATTTGGAGCAAGAGCGTATGTTTGGCCGAAACATCCTCCCATCGCAGGACTTTGGTCTTGCTTCTCTTCGTACGCTTGCACACACAAAGTGTTTGTGTGCGAGCGTATGAAGACCGAAGTCCGGCCTGCAATGGGAGGATGGGCCGAAAGTACTTACTCCCCATCCTCAGCCCCACCGACTGACAATTTTTTTTCAAACTTAGTGTATTTTGCCCACCCTCTCCCAGAAGGAAGGCTAACCCTGGACACCGTAACATTAAGCAAGCAAGCAGGCGTGGCACCTTCAACTTAAATTTTACAAAATGGACATCCTTGATCATCTTCGCTCAAGTTTGCAAGTTCAGTTTTGAAAGCAACACCCCGAGGGACCTCGGTGAAACTAACCCTCACACGAAGTCATTTGACAGTAATTCCTCTCAATGTAAGAAGATCCCTTTCAAAGGTCACTCAACACAGAACAGTTGGGAATCAATTCAAGTTCTCGCCTGGGGGGATTCGCGATAGATTGGGCACAGGTGGTAATATTGCCATGATTGAGTTCATCTAAATAGATATTTTTACGAAGGAAAATCAATAGAAATTGACGTACATAAATGCTGATATCTCCTTTTAGCCATGTAACTGCACTTTATTGGTTTTTCAAGGTGAATCTATGTTGTAATGAATGGAATGATTTAACTCTTTTGTGGTGAAGATGACATTGATGAAATACGGCGGAGGAGAACTTCATGTAACTCATGCAAGTATAGATAGAGGCTTTGCAAATGACGTCGCAAACCGCCATGCTGGAGGACACATGCTGCAGAGGCGCAGCAAAATGAGCCGTGCATGCCCCAACGACGTTACATCAAACAACTGCGTAGTGGCGCACTTCACACAAGTCACATCACGGTCGGCTCACACCTCTGCGCCATGTGTTCTCCAGCATGGCCACCAGGATGACGTCATTGCAAGGGCTCTGTTGGACTCTGGTCTGTCAGATAAACAAATCTTTGATAGCCACACTAACCAAGAACATGGCGGTCGTGGGTTAGATCCCTGGCTGTTCCCGTGGCTTTGTAGAGAGGGTGTATCTCTCCCCAACATCATAACTTTCTCCAGGGGCTCTAATTCCCTTCTTCGCTATGTATTTAATACCCGTTATTGTTCAAAAATAGCAACAATGCCCAGAGTTGGCACCTGCACTCCTGGTAAAAAAATTTTTAGATCAAGAAATCTTGGGCACACACGAAGAACATGGGGGCAGGTGGGAGTAAGGGTGAACAAAAGCAAAAGAAACGCACGGTAATCAATCAGATAAAACACAGAAATCTATGATTATTGATAGAAAAAAGGGTGTGGCTGTAATTGACAACACCAAAGGCAAACATTAACAAGATCTGCCTATCAGTCGTCAAGAACACAAGGAGCAGTACCGGGAGATATATGGGATTTTGTGAAGATAGCGATAGAAAAATCAATCAAGTATTCTTTGTGTCGCGTTTTAATGACAGCTGTTGATAACCATTATCACGTTTGATGTTCGCTAGGCTCCAATAAATCTGACGAGAATAGAGGATGGGGGCGTATTGGCAGCGTGGTTTGGTCCAAGATTCAAGTCCCATAGGCCCTGGGTTCAGTACTCGTTTGCTACTTTGTACTCACAATCTGCTTGCACTCCTCTGGGAGCTTTTAGGTGGCCGCTAATGCCCCAATCACACTCGTCACTGAGCTAGTTCTCAGTACGTTCCTGAAAATGTTGCCGAACAGGCTCAAACTGTGTGTGAATGGAGTGGATGTAGTGACAACCTTTTACATTCTTTTTGCGAACTTCATGGACGGGCTCGGACGGGAAGGGTGCTCCAGAACTTCGAGACATTATTTGGCCAACACAACACTACACCATTATACGTTCTGGCCCGTTTTATGATTTTTTTAGGACGGACATTTTGAGAACTACTTTTAAGTGTGACAGTAGCTTAAAGTCTCTACTTGCCCATGACCACTCACTGCTATGATTGGAAGGTGACCTGAGGTTTGGTCAATAGAGGGCACTGTGATCATATGAACACACTAAGTTTGCATGGTATCAAAGGACGCCTATTGGTCAATACAACAGAAAATTCTCCTGATTGGTGCTCATTCAATCATGAATGGGTCCGCTAGGATTGAATTGGGCCATAGTGACTCCTATTGGTCACTCTCACTGAAGAGTGCCATCTAGTGTTCATCTTTTCAGTTTTCTGGCCAACTGTGTGAATTGTTGATGGCATAACCAAGTGTAACAACTGCTGTGAAAGCACATTTCACAGAACTTGGTGACTGCACTGACCAGTAAGTAATTCACAACAATAAAAGAAGTATTTCAAAAATGCAAACCTTCATCGTGGACATGTGGACAATCGGCACACTTTTCATTGGCCAAAACTGGAGTGGGATGCGGAACAGACGCAACAGTCTGAATTGTAGCAGCAGTTTTCTGTGACGTCAAATTCCTTGCGGGTGAGGTCCGAAAGTGTCTTGAAGCTAACGTGGAATGTTTCGGCGAGAGCGTGGCACTGGCGTGTCTCGCAGTCGAAGAGGTCCTATGTTTGGGTGACAACGTGGCGTGTTTGGCTGGCGAGGGCACTGGGGTATTGTTGGTAACTCCTCCATGCGTTTGCCCCATCTTCCCGAGCCGACATCACAGACACGCAAGGTCTTCCAACCATTATTGTCAGATACCTTATGGACTGTCCTCAATCTGATTGACTTTAATAGATATACTAAAGAATCTTGACCAGGTGCCCTATAATAGATGTGTCCACCCAGTTCATGACATGGTCTAG
>NMRB01003353.1:44693-66587 GCA_002633025.1 Notospermus geniculatus | reverse complement strand
TAACAGATATATGTAAAAAATCCAGCGTCTTGTCCGTAAATATGGGATGTTCCTTGCGTACCTGCTGAGGCCCGAGTTCAAACGAGCGGGAAAAATCCACCGTGAAGTTACAGCGATATTTCGCCTCGGGATTGTTTTCGAATAACATCGTGACGTCTACCGGAACCGGAAATAGCTAAACTGGAAATAGAAAATGAAAACGGTGTGTAAGGAAATGATGTCCAGTGGGTAAAGTGTCCAGTGTACGATACAAGCAGACGACATGCAAATGAATCTAGGCGGCCGATAAAGACATAAACATTTGCTGACCTACGGGAATAGCGTAGATCGATAGCCAAAGGGCAGCGTAGATGAAAAGAAAAAAGGTCGTAACAAGCTCGACAGTTCATCAAATTATACTCCTTAGCAACGGTCAAAGGATTTTTACGGCAATTGACGTCATGGGTAATTGGAAAATACGACCCTGGACAGACAAACGACACGGCGAGAACATCCGCTGTCGTTAATTGCAAAGGCTGAGTTTTGAAATGCCGGCAGGTGAACACGCCTTTGGTTAACAACAAATCATTGTGCGTTTAGTTGCGAACTGGTGCTGGATGCGATCTGATCTTGAAGCAATCCATTGGCAGCGCATGTCCTCCCCTTTTATTGGCGGACTCAAAGTTTGTAGGACACGTCGGCGTGACCAAAAAGCATAATCCTATTGGCCAAACTAACGCGACGTGGTTTGCATAAGTAATAATCAAGCAACTTCATTGGCCAGCTGACTTCACCGGATGAGACACGACAGGAAATTCGTACATGTACTTGTTTACGATCTGGCTGAGTATCTCTCCGTCAACTGTGGTGTCGATAGCGCAATTCCCATTAAACTGATATGATCTCGCCAAATTGAATTGAATCCGATCTAAATACGCGACAAGGGCAGCCTTATTTCTGCAATCTGGACTATTTTGACCGGATCGATACGGTGAAGAAGTCGAGCGACTTGTGCCGAGTTGATACGAGGCGTGAGTGATGGGTTTGAAAAGATGGAAAATCGATGACCATTTTGATTGTCTTCGATTTCCCAGACGTACCGACCCGACGGGAAAATGTCTGGACTATCTATCCCAAGCTGCTCACAGAATGGAAGACTTACTGCCGTTAGAGGCCGCCACCAGTTAGCGGTCTTGGAACGTCGCGAAATTTTACGTCACAGAGAAGAAGTGCACGCCACGACGTCATCCATAATGACGTGGACGCCATGACTTACTTCTGTGACGTCACAATTTGTGACGTTCTAGGACCGCTAACAGGCGCCCTCTAACGGCAGGAACGTCTCCCATTGTTTTCGGACCACGAGCTAACCTAGGACTGAAAGGTGTGCCAATGTAAGTGACGGAATTAGGCAACAAGTAGGAGAAAAACTGCCGGAGTGATCACCGCTCCTACCACACCAGCATCACCTAATCCAATCGCCTTTAGACGCCATGTGAAACGTTGGGTGAATATAAAACACGGCATGCATCAGCTAGATTCCAAACTTATTGATTTCGCGTACAACACTCTACTGAAAACTAGAACATGATTCGTTTTATTACTATACATGTACGGTACATGTACTTGGAAATGATAACCGTGTTCGCTCGCGTTAGCCGCAATTTTCTCGAGTGCAGTTGTTAGCACGGCACCGACGTTTGGCTAAGGTAAACATCCGGAGCGCTTTTTTATAAGGTGTAAGATTGTATGATAGTGTTTGGTGATATTGGACCAATTTTCGGGTCGTGTAGCCTAAGTAATTGGCAACCACGCATGTCCGTGCTATTTACTATTTGCAAGTAGTAAGCGTGGTTGATTTTCGGCTGGGCAGCAGTTTATAGGCACGTCAGATGTGCTACATGTATTTAATGGCGGTGTGTTGCCGTCGGTAGACTTAAATCTTTCCGGAAATTCCCGAAGTCTGGAGCAGCCTACCGAAGCTTTCCGAAGCGGCTGCACTCCGTCGGAGTGTCTGCTTCTCCCACCTTGACTGACATCAGCCCAATGTGCCTTACAGGCGAGGAAATCCAGTATATACATACATGTAGATACCTAGTGCACTACTAACTGCAGCCGCCTTATATTGATTACGAATTAGCATGCAGCCCACACGAGAAGTATCTTCGGCATGCTTGGAATCTGATGTAAATTGCTATCTCATGTTTATACGATTGTAATCATTAATTCAGGTCTGCAGACTTTTCCTCTTTCCCTAATGATTACAGTCTGCGACCCGTCGTCGATGAACCACGCTGGCGGCCATCTTTCTAGTTGCTATGGGATCCGTGCCTTTGCGGACGACCTATCGTTCATTCTCTCTGCCGAGCAAGATTCGAAAATTTACGGAGGCATAAGGCAGGTTAGATAATGGCCTAGGTCTTTTATTTGGTCCAACTTACTTGGAAAGTCCAGAGCAAGCCCTGACTGTAAATTGTCCGGAAACGAAAATCAAAATGGCAGCTGTGGCGGCCATATTGGAAGACCGGTGGCGCCCCAAATAGAAGGAAACTTCCTCTAACAAACGGCTGCGGTATAGGCCGATATGTGGCAAAATATTGGCGGGGGCATAAAAAGTAATGTCTTGTGTATACGTCACCGGAAACGTTTATCAAATCATCGAGTGATATTTGTAACATCGGACTTTTTATCCTTTTACACTTTCATTAGAACAAGGCACCGAAGAGTGGGCGTTTTCGCTCAGCTCATCCGACAGCGCAATCGTCACTTGGGCCATTTCCGCTGATTACGAAAGATTAGCGACTGGAGAAAAAGGCCATGTCAATTTCATCCAGCGATTAATCCTCTTTGCCAGAATCACGTACTCCAAATTATCCCGATTACAGATCGTTATGCACTGATTGCCTGCTAGGCCATCGTTCTCGATATTTTAAATGGCGGATGGGAATTAATGGCTGGCGCTGGAGGCAGTAATTTTAGCAGTCAGTTCCGAAACGGCGGATTAAAATTGAGGATGACTTCAGAATGAGTTTTAGCTCACCTGGTGAGCTTTAGTCATCACGCGATGTCCGTCGTCCGTCGGCGTCCGTTAGCAGGGTACGTTCCGTAACCGCTGGGCTGATTTACACCAAACTTGGTGCACACGTACCCCTTAGTCAGATGACCTGTGCCGCCATATTTCGGTCCAATCTGATTCCTGACTTGGCCGCTAGGTGGCCAAAACGGAAAACACAAAAAGTGCTATTTCTCCTGATTAAGTAATGGCTGGATCGTCACCAATTTTTTTATCAACAAAAATCAGCAGATTAGATTGGAATTTGAACTTTCAAAAAACGGAAGAACACCATTTTTCACTCTGTGGAACGGCCGAAACAAACAGCACTATATATCACAATGCAAACCGACAGCAGACGGCGTGAATCTCTCTTGCTAATACACCTAATAGTTCAATTTTCATGCATACCTTCCTTGCATTCGTTTGTTTGCAGAAGGTTACTGTATTCATAGACCATTTCTACCAATTCCCAAGGTAAAGTTTGCAGTTAGTGTTGTAGAGATATCGTTTATTTGTGGCGAGAATGTAAACATTGAAAAAAAAACAGGAATGGTAGCGTACTCTTGCATACATCATGACCTGAATCCGCGTTTTAGACGGAGCGCGACGGAACGTAAACAAATTTTTTGTTCACTTTTGGTAAACATACGACGCTACAGTCGTCAAGACGTTGAAAATATGGTTCTAAATATAGCACCATATTTTATATTGCAGGCCCGGATTTAGAGGGGGGCACATGGGGCACGTGCCCCCCCCCCCGTATTTTTTGAGGGACAATGATTTTTTACTGCATTTTTGGGAAGAATCGTCTAGTATTTTCATGTCCAGGATGCTGGAAAATCGCATCTCAGAGCTTTGATTTTTCAAATTTTCCCGGGGAGGCCCCCGGACTCCCCTTCATGTGTCCGCACCTCTCGTATGCGCCAACTGAGGGCTTCGCCCTCAGGGTTGTGCCACCCGTATTTCTGAAACCTGGATCCGGCCCTGTATTGTATGTTTTTAGAAGTCACAGCGGCAGGGTAGGAACTAAAATTGTGTCAGGAGTGCGATCAGAATTGAACTGACCAATGAGGACACAGTTTGAGTGTCACGTGCCCCAAAGCCGAGTGGTGGTCGCCAAGACGACGGCGTGAGGACGCCGCCATTGCAAACCAATGACGACCCAATCAAAAATGGCCGTCATAGCTGACGGCAGAGCTTTTAACAAAAACCCTGACAGGATTATTAGATCGTCAAGAAGTGTTCGACATTCGATTTCACCGCCTACATCAGCGTTCCGACTGTTTTTTCCTCAGAGGCCGACAAGCAAATCAGACGTTCACATTTTATATCCAACCGAACGCGAAATTCCGGCTATTGAATCAATCCCGAAAAGAAGCCATCAAGAAAAACAGGCTTCACGCGGCGCTCAGAAAACCGAAACTCACTTTCAACCACCGGAGAGGAGAAACAGACCGACCACCTATGGGAGCACAGATTAGATTCCTTGAATGAAACCAGTGATATGATTGGTTTTTGTTCGGCGAGGTCAAGGTCATTTGAAGTTTGGTTTCCAGGATACGATGCCGACAGGCCGAACCACGGGAGCCAATCAAGTTCGTTGTTTCTGATCACCTAAGGGTCAAAGTCACAATGTTCCCGTGATCAAGAGTAAAAAATGCATCGGAAGGCAGCACTGTGGACAATGGGGCCTACTCAGCTATCTTGTGGAGAACCTCGTCCCCAGTTGCAAACCGCCTTTAAAGGGCAAGGGTATTGCCACTTTTTGTCGACAGCTGGCGCCACAGGTGGTGATTGCATCATTCTCCAATACCTAGTTCTGTCTTTCGCCTCAGTCATGTCAGTGTTGGAGAATGCATGATTACAATACAATGCATACGTGGATACTCTAGGAACGAGAGTGACTCTACAAGGGAGGAGGTTGATAAGCGGGAGTTCAACAACATTGTCAATAGAGGTCTCCCTTAAAGGAGCACGGTATTGGATCTCAAATGTGTTATTTGACAGCCGATGTAGAGGGAGCCACCTAGCGGCAACTACAAAAATGATTTACAAAATGTGGTACGGAGTAATGTAAATCATGTCAATTCGCCGACAACGTAGTTAGTCCCTGGGTTGGAGAGTGGCGCGGTGGCGCCGGCTGTCGCGAAAAAGTGGAAATACCGTTGTCCTTTAGCGCAGGATGGGAAGGGATACAGTGCACCTTTAAGAGATCAGATTACGGTTACGATCTTGTCATTCACAAGGCGTTATAAACTGCGATCTGCCGCATTTGATCTCATCCAGTCCTAACCGTCTCCACTTTACGCCACACTAGTATCTTCAACCCGAACCATTGTCCCTCAACCGTTCCCATAGCAACAGGTTATCTTCTGAGAACATTGGTGACGCGATTTTGAGGTTCACGAGGCTAATACGAAGTGATGGGGTGTTTATGCGATGTCCTTGAGGCGTTGAAAACTGGTTAGCTTTCATTACGTGGATCTTGATTCGGTTATCATAAGATAAACTGTCACATCGTGTACAGAGGTTCGTCACTGACGTCACAACGGTCACGTGACTGCAAAGAATCGGCCATGTTGGCCGTCAAATGGCCGGCGACGACGTCAAAACTGTCACGTCATGATATTTTGACTGACGACCTGTGTGTTGACGCTGTGTTCATGCCCCAAATCCTCACAGCGCCACCTATCTCCATTCCTCCTAATCCAATAGTGGAGCCATCATAAAATGCGGAACGGAACTAACAGCGATTGGAACGAGATTGGTTCATGCCGTGACATCACTTGACATTTTGACGGCCAATATGGCGGCATCGCGTCGTCATGGAAATGTGACGTCATGTGAAGAACCTCTACAGAACTACTAACATGTGAATAATGGCCATTTTTTGTTCCTAAATTACTGATGAATCACATAAGCCAATAATTCCTTCGCTCCATTACCTCCATTACCCGGCGCGGGAAAAAACATATGACGCAAAAAGATATACGGTCCGTGTTCATCCGGCCGTGGGCGGATGATGGAAGACGGGGATTTTTTCGCATCGATCGACATCCCTCTGGAGTTTGCCATAATTGATGTGGTTTTCAACAGAAGTGCCCAAAAGCAATGATAGTTGTGATTTTTTTCCTCGGTCGATGCTTGCGGAACACAACTTCGTTCTATTTTCAGTACAGCAGCGGGATGGACCCGTCATAAATTATGATAAGAGGAGTAGACTTCGTTCAACAAATACAATGTCCTCGTTTTGCATATACGATGTCCTCGTTTTGATGTCCTTTATTTGCGGTTATAACCGCCCATAGACCTGTGTGTTGACGCTGTGTTCATGCCCCAAATCCTCACAGCGCCACCTATCTCCATTCTTCCTAATCCAATAGTGGAGCCATCATGAAATGCGGAACGGAACTAACAGCGATTGGAACGAGATTGGTTCATGCCGTGACATCACTTGACATTTTGACGGCCAATATGGCGGCATCGCGTCGTCGTGGAAATGTGACGTCATGTGAAGAACCTGTACAGAACAACTAACATGTGAATAATGGCCATTTTTTGTTCCTAAATTACTGATGAATCACATAAGCCAATAATTCCTTCGCTCCATTACCTCCATTACCCGGCGCGGGAAAAAACATATGACGCAAAAAGATATACGGTCCGTGTTCAGCCGGCCGTGGGCGGATGATGGAAGACGGGGATTTTTTCGCATCGATCGACATCCCTCTGGAGTTTCCCATAATTGATGTGGTTTTCAACAGAAGTGCCCAAAAGCAATGATAGTTGTGATTTTTTCCTCGGTCGATGCTTGCGGAACACAACTTCGTTCTATTTTCAGTACAGCAGCGGGATGGACCCGTCATAAATTATGATAAGAGGAGAAATCACGTGGCATGCCGATGCAGCATGATTTGCTGGAACCTAGCTTCCGGCAGCGAATCCTGAAACGCCCCTCTGGGATAAGATGGAGCCAGTGACGTCAGAACTCGGCACATGTGTGAGGCAACACGGCTATTTGCAGGAGAATGTACGTTTGGCATAAATTATGATAAGTATCGGCATCACGTGACCTTGCAATGCGCCATGATTTGCTGGACGCTGGCCAGCGGCAACCAATCCCGAATGCACAACTGGGCTTCTCCTGAGAAAATCGAGACAGGCATGACAGGCGCCGTGTTAGTCTTGCATGATCTGCCAAACAAAATGGTACTTAGGCCAGGAGCTAATGTACGCATGATTTATTGGTGTTTACGTAAAGCATTTTCATTGCAGTCTCGCCATTCTTGTCGACTCGCGCGAGACTTTAATATCCGTTCAATTTAGGACAGGAAATATCTTGACGTGTGTATTTTAAATGGCGCAGTAAGACGCGAAATGCACGTATTCGTCGCAAGATTTCGCAATGCATATTGCAAAAGGGGCTGTTCATTTTCGTCAATTGAGGGATCCGAGTTGTGATCCTTGAGAAAATGGAGAAAGCTGTGAAGCTGCAAATTGCAGCGATTATTCTGAACAGCACAACAAATAATCCCTGCAATTTGCAAGTGCATAGCTTTTCCCGTTTTCCCAAGGATCACAGCTCAGATTCCTCAAGTGACGAAAATGAACAGGCCCTTTTGATCCGTGCAGATTCAATCTGAACGTCAGAGAACGATTTGCACGCGCATCGTAGTGTACGATGCCCGCCCGAATGTAGCCGAGTACCACCGAAGATGACGTCGATTGGTGCAGATTTTGTGAACTGCCGTCTGGTGGACAAGTCCGTAACTTGAATTTTCAGCTCTGATACGTTCCAAAGACGGTGCGGTAGGCCTACTTTGCATGCACAAATGCATAAGATATTTCAGGAAATGCAAGCGCCATGTTGTAGGTGGAATGCAACCGGGGACCTGGAGAAAACCTATGGTATGCCGAGGAGAGGTCGCTCTTTGACAGGGCGGTCCGTCGGCCGGGGCTATGAGTTCCCTGGACGACCTTAGTGACAGTCGACAACAGTGGAAGGCAGATTCATACATGTGTCATATATTCCATGCTGTGGCGAGCCTTTTGCGAAGAATTTTAGGATGTAGAGGGAAATATTCATGATATACATAGCTGTCCTAGAATATTCGGCAAGTCAAAAACATGATGGCGCGATGTTAGATAAAGATCGATGTGGTATCGCCTTCAGAGTGTTATGATTTATGGATGGGCTGCATTGGGTCACGCCAGATAATAATCTAGACAATGTGTTGTTTTGGGTTGTAATATTCGGTGGCTGGCCAAACTGTTGGCACAGAGGAAGCTGCAGAACTACCGCCACTAGGAGGCGCTGTGAGCGGTTCTACCTTTTTACGACGTCTCGTCCGTGTTGCACTGCGTCAAGGACGTCATGACGCAACGTCATTACGTTGCTTTGCTCTGTTTGACGTCTTCGGTACAACCGCTCGCAGCGCCGCCCTATCGGATAAAATGTTATGCGGTTCCTCATTAGTAAAGACGTCGAATGCAATTTCCAAGGCTGATATTCAAATACCGGTGTAGCGTTTTCTAATGTTCCCCATACCTCAGTGTTTCCATAAAATAAACAGCTACATGTAGAGAGACCATGATTTCAATACATAGGGGATCTCGCGTCGTTTCACAGCATTCCCCATGAAAATCGTGGGACGAGTTGTTTTTGCTGGTTGCGCAGCGGGAAACCGGCGGAGTCCTGTTTCAGATGCAGACGCCCAGACGGCCTGTTCCAGTTTTTCCCCCACAATCTCGTAACCATGTCCCAGAGGTCGTGAGTAGAGTTGGAATTTACTTGTAAATAAAGGAAATGACAACCCTAACTACCCAAACAAACAATGGTAGACTTTCCCGCCGTTAGAGGCCACCACCATGCAGTTAGCAGTTCTAAAAACGCCAAGAAATTTGACGTCACAGAGGAATGCACGCCATGACGTCATCCATAATGACGTGGACGCCATGGCTTACGTCTGTGACGTCAACTTTTGTGACGTTCTAGGACCGCTAAGTGGCGGCCTCTAACGGCAGTAAAGTCCCTCATAGTCAGATAGTGTAGGGCCTACCCATGGAAACGTAAGGCCCCTATTATTAGGGAGTTTAAGAAATCAATCGATAAACGTTAACTTTACGACAACGTTATTTTTCATACGACGAATTCACCAGATTATATACATGTATTGCATTTTGGGTACAAAAAATAACGTTGTCGTTAAGTTAACGTTTATCGTTTGATTTCTTAAACTCCCTAATTACATAGAAGTATACCGTATACGAAAACGCCGGTTAACAAAGTAAGGCTTCAAATGGATTCACGACAGTGAAGCCATTGTTAACCGGCGTTTTCGTATACCGTATACTTCTATGTAATTGGGGCCTAAGGGTTAATTCCAGTGGAAAGGTTAACCGTAATTCGTACTCACCTATCGAAGTAATTCCCTCGTCAACATTCCAAACGGTGCACGTATTCCACTGCTCTGAACGCTTTCACGTGTATCCTAAAAAATCGATCAAATTCACCTCCAATTAACGATTGTGGAATGAAAATTGAAGCATGGTTATCCGTGTCAGGCGAGGAGCAACCTTGAACAATTCGGAATTACGAATCCACTACGGTGCGCAGGTTTCACTCGTCAATTTCACCAAAAAATGGCAATTTTGTCACAGCAACATTGTACGTTTGCTCATGCATGTCATGGATTGTACGCCAAGGTCCCCCGGTTACCACCGCGTAGGTTTCAACACTTCCTTGGGGTAATCTCACTAATGCGATATCCGTGGCCTGTGCCACGTCAATTTCAGCTCAGCAGATTACCGGAGGCGACGCAGGAAAGGTACGTTCCCCTGTCACTACCGCGTAGATTGCAACACTTCCTTGGGAATAATCAAAATGATGTGATATCCGTGGCCTGTGCCATTAGGTCACGTCGATTTCAGGAGAGTATGGAAGGCGACGCAGCAAAGCTTCACTACCAACCGCAGTCAACGTCACAATAACCAACACAGCACAACCTCACAACACAAGAAAAAAGTCAGCTTCCACAGAGCCACATTGAAGAAACATCACCAGTTTTTCCTCCAGAGTCTGTCAATTGCAGTCTCCGTCAAATCAACAAATCAAATCAACAAATCCTCACCCTTCCAGAATAATGTCAATTTCAGCACAAATCGCCGACCCCCGCGCAACCACAGTGCAACAAGTTTATACAACGTCTCCGCCGATCCACGTCGATTTCAACGGTCTCGCAGGCTCCGCCACACCGATAATAACGCTACACAGCACACTTTACAATGGTTATTCCATCTTCCCACCGGCTGAATCAGCGAAACTATTATCTTTTCTCGACAATAAGCAGAACCCCGGAGCAGCTGCAAGGGAAAATAAACAATGCTGTTCAATATGTACATGTACATGTACGAGTGGCAGGCCTTGTCGTACCTTTATAACGTACAAGTCCGTAAATTTCAAAGGTTACGATATGGTACTCTGTTCATGCGAGAATGATTTTTTCAAAAGGTAGGTATGTTCGGGTATAAGTAGTGCAAGTTGTGGTTGGGCAAAATGGGCGGAAACGACCGCTCTGGCTCAAAACAGGAAAGTTTGGATTTAATTGTCAGGAAATTGTAATCCGATAATAATCAATATTGTATTACAGAAGAATCCACGTACACTCAGGAACCGCCACGATTTTTAGCCGTGGTTACACTACATAGAAATCCCCGGGTTTTTTGACACCCGGGTCTAGCCCGGCTCTGAAAAATCCCTCCTGAGGCCCGGTGCCCGTCAACACTACTCACATTTTGTGACGGGGACCTAAATTAAGCCCTCCAAAAACCGTTCGAGCTCGGAGGGGATTATTACACCGCGTTTTTAACAGGTGTGGACAGAAAAAACCCGGGTTCGACACGGGTTTTTTATGTAGTGTAACAAGGGCTTTTATTTTTACCCACAAAAGTCGGACAAAACATTAGATAACATTTACAACTACTGTATAGACTTTACTGAGTGACCACATAAAGGTGAGACCACAGGTGTCTCATACGACACGTCTGTCGGGGAAAGGGTAGGTTCTAGGGGCCCCAAGGGAGTTGTTACACACTTCTCTGACAACGTATCTCCAGAGGTAGTTGTCAATGAAGTGTGTAAACCCCCAGGGGCCCCAAAAACCTACCCTATCCCCTTCAAACGATGAGACGCCTGTGGTGAGACAGGATTTGTATTAGATTTTCCGTCAGGGCCGACGCTAAGCAATAGGGAGGTTGAGATCAACGACTTAATACTTATACGTATACGGATAGAAATGTACACAAAATTTGTCCTCGTTGTACAGAATTCTATCAGTATAGGTAAATTCAAATTCAATTCAAATTCAAATTACAGAAAATAAGTCCTAAATAAGGAATAAGGAAAAGAAACAGATTCTCATTCAATCCTACGTATGTCGCTGATCTCAACCTCCGTATTATCGGCCCTGGTAAGTATGGAAGAGGTCATCACAAGCTACTCATGTTCCTCACTTGGATGGGGTCTTTTACTTGTCCTTGTAAAGGCAAAAGGTACAAGGCACCACGGCTTCTGTCCCTGCGACGGACTGAAGAGCCGACAAAACAGGGGTGGACAAACAAAATGAAATTGACAAGTTGCTGACCTTATGCGGACGTTGAGACGAGGTACTGACCAATCCACGCCACAGAACAACAAAATATCGACAAATACTCCAGCGCTGAGTTGCGAACTGTTACCATGTGAAGATATCCACCGTGTGGTTACCATCCGCTAAATCCATCCCAGGAACAAAGCACATGAATAACTCCAAGTATCAGATATCGGATGCGATGACGCGGGTTTGTGTGTCGCCTGAGTGATGAGGTTAGTGGGGCGGTGCTCGAGATACGGCGCCTTATCAGGTGAACCTCGGCTCAGTTTCCCACAAGCATTTTAGGTCACACCCAACGGGTAGGCTGATATGACGGCACGGGCGTGAGGACTCCGAAGGTCAGATTGGCGATGTCGCAAGCGAGCAAAATCGGCTGTTGACGCCAGGTGTGCGCTGGACAGCGATGCGTGGAATCTTCTCGCCAGCGATGCTGACGCACACCAGGCGATATCGCAAACGATTTGTACGCCACCGAGCAAAATCGGCTGTTGACGCAAAGTGTGCGCCGGACAGCGATGCGTGGAATCTTCTCGCTAGCGACGCTCGCCCAATATCAAACAATACCAAAGCCGATATTGCCTAGCACGCGTTGGCTGGTGAAAGATCGGTGGCAAATAGACACATGGGGATGGACACGCCCAGCTATTGTCAACCTACGCCTGTATATTTTGTACTTTTAAAACAAACGCCGTCCAAAGCTCGATGGCCACAATTCGAGAAGGTAAAACACCTACTTAATGAACTCCGGCGGAGCTCGGCAAGAAAGACTGCAAAGAAACCAGGCACGGATCCAAGGGGGGGGCACACCCGGCACACACACGCCCCTTTTGGCCAACAAATCTGTAAAATCGAACGTGAAATTCTGGAATTTGGAGCAAATCTGGGAGCAAACCATTGAAATTCACCGCAGATTTCAATGTTTCTAGCACAGTGCCCCTCTTTCCCGAAATCGTGGATCCGCCCCTGGAAACGGACAAGAACAATTGAAAAACGAGCTATTGCCTTCGCTTACCTTGTACAGCAGTCATGAGATACGGTACCCTCCGGAGATAGATAACGAAAGACGGAGGAAACGCTACTCAACTCAACAGTATCATCGCCGAGCGAGCGGAGATCTCTTCCCAACAGCAACAGGCACCAGGAATTGTATTCCGTGAAACCCACGCGAACGGCTATTCAACCACGAGTGAAAAGCTCGTTAGCTAAAGCTAGGAATTCAGCGGATCGCATCTGAAGTATGTGAGGCTATCATGGCTTGGTAACGCCGCGTCGATTGCTGTGTCTACAGAATACTAAACGCTCAAGCAAGCAGAAAGGACGAAACAGACAAATGAATAACGCCACATAAAAAAAGAAAGCTGGTGATCGTCCCCGCCCGACCCGCGAAAACGGCCCCGAGCCCGTTTTTTAAATTTCAAAAAAAATATTTTTCAAAACAAATTTTTTTCTTCAAAAAAATTTTTTTTCTATTTTTTTCCAAACAAACGTTCAAATTGCCCTCTTATATTTTGACCATTGACATCACTTGTTGTTCAGTTCATATCGCACCTGGGATACAAAGGACGCGATTTCAAGGCATTTGGTTGTTACCATTGACTCATTCTTCATGCCAAGTCACTGTAAAAAAATTTTAAAAAGCCTCCCCCACCCACCTCCTCCCCGAGAAAAGGACGATCACCATTTTTTTATGTGGCCTAAGTCCAATACTGGGCATGCTAGGTAGACCACATTGGTGTAATGCCCATTACATAATAATCAAATTTGATTTGATTTTCTGGCCATGTTCGTCATTCTGGAAAGGTGTTTCCATTTCGTCCCGACTTCTGGTTGGTCTGTGGGAGCCCTAAAATGGGACCACGACATCCATACGATATTTGCTAACCCCGTATGAACTGGGCAATGCAGAACGTGGCAAACGCCTATGCCTATGCCCATGCACCAGGCCGGACGTTGTCCGTCGGCTGACGTGACGCAGAAACATCAAATCGAATTCAACATGGCTGCCCTGGCGGTCATCTTGGATGCAGGACGTCAAGCGGAGACTCGGTTGGTCCTTAGAGGAATTACAGGCCTACTTGAGTATAATTTCTCACAGGATTGGTCGAAGGCGTGCGACTAGAGCACAAAATGAAGGAGAAAGCGGAATACAACAGGAAAAAAGTTTAAAATATCATTAAAAACAGAATTTTTGACCACATCGCCCACGAACCCGACTGTGCACAAAGTTAAACTACGCCGCGAGCGCTTAAGCATTTGAAATAAGTTCGCTGTACCTGCTATTATAGGATTGCATCGTGCCCTCTTCCGCAGACGCACTTGGGTTTTCACTCCAGACCGACGCTGAAATTGACATACAGTTGTTGTATCAAGCATTGAGTATCCCTGTACATGTACATGTTCATGTACGTGTACGTTGACTGGAACCACACGGCGGTCGATAACCGCAGCCTGGGTACTTGCTACAATTTCAATTGATTTTAGAATCGTGATTTCTCTCCAGAGATTTGTTGACGGATGATTGACAGGCAATCAGATAATGTTCAATTAAAGGGGCATGATAAACAAAACACCCAGACATCTTCCAGAGGATATTCTTTCCTTTCACCCCGACCACCGCGCGTGGCAACGGGCTACTAGTATTTCGGGCCCAGAATCTCAGCGTTCGTAAAGTGTCTGCCCTCTTCGCTTTATCTCAATTCGCCTTCTCTCATTTTGTCTTTTCTCATTTTGCCATTTTCAATTTCGCCTTTTCTCAATTCGACTTCGCATATCTTGCCTTTGTTCTATTCTGCCTGTTTTAACTGGCCTTACTCCGAATTCGCCTTTGTCTCATCTCGCCTCATCCATTCGAGAAGGCGAAATGGGCATGTACCGTTCATAAGCCGACGCCTTGACTCAGTCAGCGGTCTGGAGGTGCTGGTGCTGCCACCTAGGAGAAGGTTTGTAAACCACCATGTGATTTTCAAGTCGGACATCTGCCAGTGTTTTTCTATCACTTTTCCCCCTTTATTATTGCGAAACGCTGGCTGATAAACCGGCGTGGTACAATCAGATGCACCCCATAACAGAATGCCTCCAAACAATAGACTGTCACGGAAGTAGCGGCAGTTACAATGGGACACACATCTTCTGACTGAGCCTGCCGTGACCAAATGCCTCACATACAAANAGCTTGAGATGGCCTCTTCCGTACTTACCAGGGCCTCCAACATTCATTGCACCATGGAAGCGTAAATAAGTTAGCAAGATTTTTTTCAAAGTTTATAAAACATTTATTAGTGGCAGTACAAAAACAAACAAAATGCAAAGAAAATGTGCACGTTACAAAAATCAGGGGACCATTTATAGACCTTTCCGACAAAGATGGTGGTCTACTAGTTCTCCCACATGACGTCGTGGCCATTCATTGTCCAAGCATGATATAACACTACCAAACACATCCTCAGACAATTATTTTTACCTAAACTTTTGTGCCCATGGCCCGCTTGACCAGCTTAGCGTGCCAGCAGCCATTGAATGGTATTAAGCTTTTGACGTCATATGGTGAGAACTGTTGACCGCTGTATTTGGTGGAAAGGTTGGATACAGAATTACCAGACACTAAACCAAATACTATTAAAGTAGAACCTCCGTATAGTGAACGCCCTTGGGACCGGAAAAAGTGTTCACTATATGTGGAGGTGTTTACTATGAGGAGGGCCCGGTTTAGTGCAATGGTTAATGCAAAGAAATAATTGGGACCGAAAATGAACGTTCGTTATTCAGAGGTTGTTCACTATTCGGAGGTGTTCACTAACGGAGGTTTTACTGTACTTAAAATTTATCCTTGCAGCTCCTTTCAGAACCCTAAAATTTTGTTCAAAATTGTAACTAAATACATCAACATGTCATCCAGCGACATTTTTTGAATGAATACTAGAATTTCCTATAAAGGGCCGTATGCACCAAACGAAGATTATCTTGAACTCAGGTTGAGCCACAACTTTTCAATTGTTCAGGTTTGTCAGGGCATGATGTGACAATGGAGAAGTTGTGGCTAAACCTGAGTTCAAGATAATCTTCGCTTGGTGCACACGGCCCAAAATGTCAACAGTAGACTGCACTGGCTATCAATATCGAATAAAAGTCTCGAAAGGAATTGTTTGTGTAGATTTCCGAGATTGACTCCAGCATTGTCAGTGGAATGCCAGGCGCGGATCCAGGGGGTGCACCCGCCGCACGCCCCCCTTTCGACCAACAAATCTGTTAGTGTAAAATCGACCGTGAAATTTGGAGCAAATCATTGAAATTCCCCGCAGATTTCAATGTTTCTAGCACAGTGTGCCCCCTCTTTCCCGAAATCCTGGATCCGTCCCTGAATGCAGATGTGAGACTTATCCGATGTTTTACGTATCGCCAGTCATGATCGAGAGGAACTCATTCTCATTTACTGAAAGAAAGACAGAAATTCCTTTTAGTATTGTCTGAGAGGATGCGTTTGGTAGTGTTACGCTTGGACACCATCTTTGTTGGAAAGGTACGGGGCAGTATCTTCATTCAAGGAATAGACAAATCCCAAATTCCAAGATCTGCGCACTTCCGCCCAAATGGCAAACAGAACCTTGACCTGAAACCAGCTGACGTGACGCAATCCATGATTCAGCAATGGTCGAGTCTGACGCAACGTCATCGAACTCACTGTCGTCACATGGTTGTGGGGTTCTCTGCGTCACATCATTCAGTGTCAGATGGTTTCAGACCGAGGTTCTGTTTGCCATTTCGGCGGAAGTGCGCAGATCTTTCTCGTTTTCGTCAATTTGGGATTTGTCTATAGGAGCTGTCAGTCAGTTGACCAATAGGTGTCACTACGGCCCAATTCAATGCATATAGCGGACCCATTCATTCTTGATCGAGCACCAATCGCGTGGATTTTCCTGTGTATTTGTCCGCTAGAACTTTGCTGCCATCTTTTGGCAATACGCGTGGATGTACTGACTGCTCCTATTGAAATGATCAGTGAAATTGAAAGGTTCACTTTTTAAATGAGAACAGTGAAATTTCATGCTGTTATTTAAAACAATGTGAAGGACATTTCAACAGATACATGTAGGTGTAAACTGATTCTGTACTTACTTTCCCCGTCACCGTCTCGGTCAAACTCATCGATCATCGCTCGTAATTCCTCATCCGACATGTTCTCACCGAGCTCCCTGCAATTTTTATGACAAAAGTTATTGAAATCAACATGAATGTTGTATAGGGTCATGATCTCCAACTGCTGTGATGTGACCTCTTGAGCCAGGGTTTCCGCCAGAAAAAGAAGAGGGTACGGAAAAAAAATTTTTGAAAAAAAAATGTTTTTGAAGAAAAAATTATTTTGAAATTTTTTTAAAAGGTTTTTAAAATGATGTTTGGTGCCATTTTAGGCGTATTTTGAAGCATAAAATCCCCACGGCGGTCATGCCGATTGTTTGGTTCCGTCTGGCATGTCATGGAAAAATGGTTACCCAACGTTTTTGAGGGTACGGATCCGAACCCTGGAAAAATTTAAGGGAACGGAATTTTACCCTCTGGCGGAAACCCTGATAGCTGAGAAAAACGTTGTCAGAATGATCATGAGAGAGAGAGCTGAGAAAGGCCTCACAAATAGAAGAGTTCGTCAGTTTCATTCTTTGGCAGCTCAAGATCATCTTGAAATTGCAGCGCTGCCCAACGTCTTAACTAAAATTTAGAGCTCGCGAAACAAAAGGATTTCACAGCATATTCAATCAACAGTGATATCAGAGGAACCCGACAAGAGCTCGACACTCACCTTGCAACTCTCCGTAAATTTCTCAAACTGATTTTCCCTGAATCATCATCGTCAAAAAGTTTGAAAGCTTTCATGATTTCTTCCTGTGGGTCCCGATCTAACATCATGTCTGTCACTGAAAAGATGAGGTTAGCCATGAAAAAACAACGCATTAGACTTCCATTTCAGGACAACTTTGGCAGCTGTGGATTTCAGGACTTTCAAGGATGAGGAAAGTGGGTCAGCTTTCCATTTCAGAGATGTCAGAACCGTCAAGGATCAGACACCTTGGGCATGACTCAAAGGATCAGAGTAAGGGTGGCATTTCATGACTTCCAAGTATCAGACAATTCAGCAATGAACCCAAACTTATTTCACTCCAAGAACACCTCTTTCTATTTGATCATAACAGTGATACTTACTAACTTCATTGAAGTCATCAAACTGTATTTTCCCCGACCCTTCTCGGTCGTAATCTCTTAATACTTTTAATACATCGGCCTTTTTTACGTCAAAACCAAGAGCTCGCATTGCAACCTGCAAAAAAACATAAATTACTGAGAGAAATAAGGCAGTAGTGGACGTTGCTGTTAGGACACCATGCAGGGTCCACTGACCTCTTTTGAAATGGTCACAGACACCAAAATGGTACAATAAAACAATACCCAACTTGGTCGGTCAAAAGGTACCGGGTACCGGGTAGTAATCACTAGACAGATATATCTACTTACAAAACAAACAGACAGAAATGCCAAGAGCACTGGGACTGGACTTGAGGATAGAATTAGAAAGAATTACTTGGAAATGAGAAGGATTTTGAACTTTTGCAGTTTTCTCTAGGCCTACCTTTAGTTCATGGTAATCAATGGCTCTGTCTTTGTCTGTATCGAATAAATCAAATGCCTCCCTGATTTCTTGTTTCTGTTCCTCTGCTAGCTCACGCCGCTTCCGTCTTTTGCCCTTGTCGGCCGCAAGATCCGCTCTGGAAAGTAATGATATTGATAGAGTTGATGTTGTCTATGATGATGTTGTTAAGTGAATATCAGCCCCAACAGAAAATGCCCTGCCCCTAGCATTGGCCCATAGGCTACGCATAGTATAGGGCGATGTTTTGAGGGGCAGGGCATCTGTCGTCCGTATCGGCTTATGGCGGCTGCCATATTTCCTCATTGACAACACCATTCAAGCCCTTGTGTAATCTATCCAGTGTGTGAGCCAAAGTGCTCCTAATTAATGACAGATGGAGCAGACAGAGCAGACCAGAGGGGGGCGGGTGCACAGGCGTTCGTAGCGCCATCTGTGAGGTCAGTGTAGTAGGAGTATATTACAGACAAGGCATTCATATGGTTTCAGATCCAACGGAAACAAACGTCTCGATCTCAACAAAAACAACAGAACGAAACCAAAATACACAATATTCATGGACTCTTGATTTCCGCCTTTGTATGTATCCTACCGATTATCCGAATAAACGACGTTTTCCTATCAAAATCGTCTTTTGAATTCAGACACACCACTTCGGGACACAAGCCTCCTGCCAAAATCGGCGAAATGGCAATCTGGATAAACCGTACCGTACATAGCGCTCCTACCTCGCACTGCGCAAAGCAGTCTCAACAGCAGTCTTGCGCAGCCTGTCATGCCTGTGTGGACACAATGTGACAACAACTGTACGGTTTATCCAGATTGACTTGATTTCTGGAGAGCATTGTTCGGCAGGAGGCTTGTGTCCCGAAGTGGTGTGTCTGAATTCAAAAGACGATTTTGATATGAAAGCGTCGTTTATTCGGATAATCGGTAGGATACATACAAAGGCGGAAATCAAGAGTCCATGAATATTGTGTATTTTGGTTTCGTTCTGTTGTTTTTGTTGAGATCGAGACGTTTGTTTCCGTTGGATCTGAAACCATATGAATGCCTTGTCTGTAATATACTCCTACTACACTGACCTCACAGATGGCGCTACGAACGCCTGTGGGCGGGTGGTGGTGGTGCTCCGCCGCCGCGGGAATGAAAATGCCACCAGAAATGGCTACTCTACCAATCCATGGATTTAGGTAGGCCTAGGTTAGGCAGGCCCCCACATGTTACACTACAGATGGCCTACCATCACGAGGAACCCGTAACCTTCCATTGAGAAACTGCAATCAGATTTTGACAACAGCATACTTTGTTTACATGAGCCATGCACAGTACAATGTACAGGGATGTCCTGTACAAATCTGTAAACAAATTTTCTTGCCGTTATTCGGCTCATTTTCTTCATCTAATCACAATCTCGCTACGACTCCTGTCCATCTATATACTCTAAACAATATTTCACTTTAATTGAACGAAGACTACCTAAAAGATAAACTCATTTTCGTTCGTAATTTGTCGAAAATATGCGGTTCATTAATCTCAAAATCTGAAAGTGGCGGTAGATGCAGCGCCCTCTGTTGTTTTTTCGTGGGACTAAAAGCGGTCTTCACATTTTGGTTCCACAAGCCGCCGCTAGGGCTAGCTATCGCGGATCTATTTATAGATCATCATGTTGATATCGCGGGTTATTTTTAGAATGGGGATGCCCTCAGCCACGTGGATGCTAAATGTCATGAAGTTTTCTTGATGAGAATGTTTGTGTGTGTTGCAGATCTGTAACAACAATTCAAGATCATCACCGTTATTAGATCAGGAAGAATGAAATTTTACGGGAAAATAGAATCCTAAAATGACGTCGACAATAAAATGGCAGTCAATAGGGGCCTACCGAAGCCTTCTAGCCCTCATGGAGGCTTCGGGAACCAAAATGTTTTTTGTGGGACTAAAAGCGGTTTTTAGAGAATGCCGCAAAAGAAATGTTACCATATGAAGATATAGAAACTCGGGTGTATGATTTACGAACATGAAGGTCTTACCGAAGAATGACGGAAAGACCCGAAGTGTTAGGAATGAAATGGTCTTCACGCCCAAACATGGGGACGAGGTTGGTGTAATAGGAGAAAATATCCATCATGGGATGAGGTTGGTGTAACAGCAGGGGTTGTATGGCCCCACTCAGGATCAACCACATGAAAAAATGTTAGTGTGGGTCGAAGTTACACTGAGGCCTGGTAGGCCTAGAAACCTAGAAAGGGTGTGACTTTATGAGGGGATTCCCGTCGCGCGTCAGGCATGGATCCAGAGGGGGGCGCCAGCGCTTGCCTCCCCTTTTTTTTAGCCAACAAATCTGTAAACTGAACGTGAAATTCTGGAATTTGTCCATTAGTGCCACTTAGAAAAAAATCTCGGTACAAAATGGGGAATCATTTGCAGCACTACATGACTCGAATTCTGTGTCAAAATTGCAGCCAAATTTGTGAGCAAGAAAAGAAGAAATCGGCGCAAGATATTTCCCTTATTATAAAATTTATTTCTCCACGATTTTTAAAATCCTAACAGTATTTTTAACTTACTGTCCACAAATCTCACACAGTGCCTGTGAGTACAATGATATCAGTCACAAACACATCTTAAAGGGACCATACAGGCAGCTTCCTCACAGGCATGTTGATGCGCTCATTACACTGATCGGTTGGCATGAGAATCTAACTCTGACATGTATTGCAAGTAAAATACACTAAACATCAACATTTGAGCCAAAATCCGTAGGTTGTCAGTTGCTAGCGCCACCTTTGATGAAGTGACTGCACTGATATGAGCCTAATAGCTAGCTGCCTATAGGGTCCCTTTAATTTAAATACTCTTGGATAATTTATGATTGTAATGATATATACAAACATCCACAGATAATAGAGAGGTTAAGGTTTTACTCAGAGAACGAGAATGTGGTGACTTTGTGGCATGCCTGTAACTTCTCTAACAGCAAGAATCCAGCTTTTAGAACGGTGTGTTCTTCGTTGGAAGACATCCGCCACTGTTACTGTGAAAAACAATCTGAGTTACCTCCAGATGGTTTTGTGATACAAGTCCCATTCTCTTGTCACCACGTTCTCGTTCTCGGGGTGCATCTTAACCTCTCTATTAACCCTTTTACTACTAGCCAAACAATTTGGCAATTTCCAAGTTATACTGAACCTCTGTAAGTTTCTATAAGAAATGAACTTCTGGGACACTGTACATCAAAATGCAACATGCTGTAAAACTCTAAACCTTGAAATGCTCTTTGTACATGTAGGCTTTGTATACAAGTCCAATTGGTTCATATCAGGGTCTCTGCCTGAAAAGTTTCTGAAAGTATGAACTTGGTACCCTCGGACCCTTTTGCGGAAACACTCAATATTTAGAGCATGAATTTGGTAAAGTCCAGCAACATCTAACTACGACCCAATGGAATGTGGAAGTCATGTAATGTGACAGAGCTTTGCGGTTTTTAATCATGCCTGCCGGACATTTGTGGTCATTCCCCGATTGTTCGCGCTGGTGCACCGGTTATTCAAAGCAGCGTGTGATTAAAAGTC
>NMRB01003353.1:21187-32446 GCA_002633025.1 Notospermus geniculatus | reverse complement strand
TTTTCTCTATGCTTGAAGCATTGAGAAAGGTCAAACTTCAGCTTTTCTTCAAGCTCAAATCCCACCCCACCATAATGCTACAATTCTGCAAACCTGTATACAATATACCTCTGAGTATTGCCCCATACAGTCACACTAAGGATTACTGCAAAAGTAATTACCCCCTGATTGCATTAACATCGTACAAGTGGCCAATACTACTACCACAAAAGGTTTCCTGAGGCTATTATTTGCTGTGAGCTATTTTAAGACCTGTCATTCACTCCCCTCACTGCCTTCCTTAGGACCGCCCTAATTTTTTTGATTAGGCTAGAAAGGAGTAATGCCATAGGGTGGTAAGGCTGCTTTTCCACGAGACGTTTGCGAGCGCGGAAAAGGAGGCGGGCACGGGTGGACATAATCGATCCAACGTATTTCCCTTTAGCTGTTTCACCCGCACCCGCTCCCACCACCGAAACTGCGTCCGCAAACGCCTCGTGGAAAAGCAGCTTAAGGGTTGTGAAGTTTTTGAATGTGAAACTTAATTGTAATTGAGTAATTTTCAATAAAGAGGCCTGAACTGCCCCTGCTTGGTACATTGTGGGGGAGGGTCTTTAAGATGTCGCGAGATAGAACTACCAGTACAATATACATGAATGTAAATCATGACGTAAAAATCGTTATAAAACTACAAACAATGCGCTGCTTATCTATTCAAGGATAATAAATTCTTTATGTTTGTAAAAGTTTTCTTATTGAACTACATTTGCTCAAATCTTGGGCAATCTCCTGTCCAAATGGACAAGTCCTTGCTCAAAGTGTGGACAATTCTGTGCCATAGAATTAGATCATGGACAAGTTCCAGTCCAAATGGTGGACTTGCCCCAGTTTATGTCCTGGACAAATACCAGTTCATATCATGGACAATTGCCAGTTCAATCATGGACAAGTCCCATTTCAAATCTTGGACATGTCCCATCCATATCATGGACAAGCTCCAGTTCAAATCATGAACAAGTCCCAGTTCAAGTCATGGACAGGTCCCATTTCAAATCTTGGACATGTCCCATCCATATCATGGACAAGCTCCAGTTCAAATCATGAACAAGTCCCAGTTCAAGTCATGGACAGGTCCCAGTTCAAATCATGGAAAAATCCCAGTTCAAATCATGGACAAGTCCCAGTCCAAATCATGGACAAGTCCCTTTTTAAATCACAAATAAGTCTCAGTCCCAAACTGTGGACTTGCCCCGGTCCATATCATGGACAAGTCCCAGTTCAATCATGGACTTAAGTCCCATTACAATCTTGGACAGGTCCCACCAAATCATGGACAAGTCCCTGTTTAAATCATGAACAAGTCTCAGTCCCAAATCGCGGACTTGCCCCAGTCCATGGACAAGTCCCAGTTCAAATCATGGACAAGTTGAGTTCAGCTCATGGACAAGTCCCAGTTCAAATCAAATCATGAACGAATCCCCTTTCAAATCATGGACAAGTCCCTGTTCAAGTCGTGGATTGGCCTCAAGTCCAAATCATGGACAAGTCCCAATTCAAATAAATCATGGACTACCGTACCAAGTCCCAGTGTAACGTTTTCTAGTCTGGTGTCTCCAATATCCTAGTGTTTTCATACAATAGACAGCTAGAAAGACACGGACACAGAGAACACAGAGAAATCTGTTGCTCTCGCGTTCCACAACGTACCCGGTGTAAAACTGAAAACGGGAAAACCGTTCGTCGCACCATGGAGGTGTATTACCTCCATGTTTGCACCAGGCGCGGATCCGGAGGGGGTCACACCCGGCCCGCCCCCCACCCCGCCATTTTTCGGTGACTAACGTCAGAAAAATTGCCCTTTTTCAAAGTGCCACAGAATTGTATTGTAATTTGTCCCATTTGTCCCTCACTCAGATGCTGGGAATCGCAGCAACGGCCTTCTATATTTCAAAATTTTCTGGGGAGGACCCCCAGACCCCCCTGCCGTGGCTTCGCACCTTCGGTGCTCCCCTTCATCAGTCCGCCGGTGGCCTTCTGTATCCCCCTTTACTAGAATCCTGGGACCACCCCTGCGCACGGGGGCAGTAAAGAAGTCCATTCACCAATTCTCAGGACACTCAAGGAATGGCGACAAGACTGCCAGTAAAGGCATGGAGCCGGTTGACATCGAAACGTCGGCCCACCAACGTCAACTTGTAAAAGTTCAGTCCCGTAAAAGTAAAAGTTCCCTGTCCCCACACCCGACGGTGCAGGTCGCGCAAACAGTTTTCCCGCCAAAGAGCACCCCACACGTGTTATCACACGTCTGGTCCGATAGGTGTCACTGTTTACGTGCTGTCATGGCAACCGCGAAGCCAGCAAAGTACTTCTATTCACAAAAGTGCGCTGATAGTCATATCTGAATACAGGGTATTATGCGATTTTGAATACCACTGTCTAGTCTGGGATTGGGAACATTCGGCCATGGATGTGTGACACTGGCTGATAGATCTGTAAATGACGATAAAGGTGTGATTTTTGGATAAATTCTCCAGGAAGAAACTTGGACTAAAGCCTTAGTAAGAATCTTTCAGGTAAAGTTTACTCGCGCCAACAATAAGTATCGGGAAGGCTTCTGTAGACGGGTGTAGGCCTAGGCCTATTCAATTTTCCTGGCTTTCAAGGTGGTTATAGCAGTTAGAATGATTCTTCGTGTATTTAACGCTATCAGGATGCAAAACCACCTGCGTTTTGGACAACGAACTGGCGATAACACTTCCTACCACACCATCGCACTCAATGCTACGTCACTGGCTGCACCGCCTACGAATCTCGCCACCTGACAAAGGTTGACCACTCTGAGGGTCGTGGGTTCGAGCCCCAGCAGGAGAGAATTTTTTTTCTTTTTTGCTTTGAATATTTTTTTGGCTAAAGTTTAGAATCCCCGATCGGAAGTGACGTTACTCCATGGCACACAATGGAAATCCTATTGTACAATGCGGCTTATTCCGTCAATCGACGACCTTTTTTTGGGAACTGATCGGGGATTCTAAACTCGTTCCCTGACGTCATATGGTGAGAACTGTTAGACCGCCATTGAATATGGTACATGATGTATTAAATGGTGAGAACTGTTAGATCGCCACCTTTGTTGACAAAGTCTATACTCAGTCATTATGTCCTCTGTATTTTCCAGAATTTTGATTGGTGCTCAATTTCAAGAAAATGTCGGCTGCCATTATCGTTCTGACTGCTCGCGCCCCACCGAGGGTTAAACCAGAGGCGGAGGAAAATTACATGAAGAATCGCGGTACCCTCGGCATGGTGCTGGACCAATCCAAGAACAGGAATTACGCCGACCCGAGGCCCGTGCCGCGATGTCCAACGGCTGAGTCGCAGGAACAATATGAAAGACACAGAGGTGAGAGCAAAATAGGAGCTGTCAGTCAGTTGACCAATAGGTGGCACTACAGTCCATTTCAACGCCGAGCGGACCCATCATATCAATATGCACTAAAAAGCTGCCTCTAGAGGCCCTTTAAAATCATAGGAAAATGCAGTCATCCCACCCTGTTTGGAAAAATTTCTGGCTAGAACACTGAAAGGCCAAAAAAAATATATTGTCTGTTTCTTGTCCAGCAACTCAGCGAAAATTGATGCGGGCATGCGAATTTTTTTTTTTTTCAAATAATTTTTTCCGTTTTCTTCCTGGATGGGGGAAATACCACCAGCAAATTATCTCTCTACATGTTTAAAGCACAGATTTCATGAAAAATAAAAGATGATTTCAATAAAGATGAAGCATTTCTATGCATTGTATAGGAGGCGCTGCGTAAGCAACGAGGGAAAATTTGAAATTGGTGAAAAAAAAATTTTCGATGCGGAGGGTCTGGGAATGACGCGGGCGCGGACAAGAAACAAATACTTTATTTTTTTGGGCCTAATGGGGCCTGAGCTTAGGTTCCACTCTACTTCCACACTTCCTTTCATGTTTTTGCATATTTCGTTACAGGAAAAATGAATCTCTTCCTCGACCAATCTAAGAACAAGGGCTACATGTCCGCCCGCCCCGTCCCACGCTGCCCGTCACCGGAGGCCAAAGCACAGTATGATAAACATCGAGGTACGGACCAACATTCTGAGTCCACAACCCAAAAGAGAATATCTCAGCTTATGAACCTGGGGACAGGTTGAGTAATGAGAATTTCTACTCTGTACCTAGTCCCCAGGTCCTCTACTTGAAATTGCATTAAAGGGGCACTGTATTCTTTCCTATCCTGTGCTAAACATAGGGAGACCTCTATTGACAAAGTTGTTAAACTATCGCTTATCAACCTTGCCCTATGTAGAGTCACTCTCATTCCTAGGGTATCCACGTATGCATTACATTGTAATCATACATTCTCCAACACTGGGGCCAAAGGCAAAACTACAGTATTGGAGAATAATGCAATCACTGCCGGTGGCGCCGCCTGTCGAGAAAAGTTGCAATATCGTGGCCCTTTTACCATACTGGGACTTGTAGTTAAGTCAGTGGAAACTTTCCTGCCGTTAGAGGCCGCCACCAGTTAGCGGTCCTAGAATGTCATGGAATTTGACGTCACAGAGAAGAAATGTCCACCACCGTGTCATCCATATGATGACAAGGACGCCATGGCTTATGTCTGTGACGTTCTAGGACAGCTAACAGGCGGACTGTAACAGCAGTAAAGTCTCCCATTGGGACCAACCAAGTATGACCTGGGGACGGGGTTGAATAATGCAAATTTACTACACTGTACCTGGTCCCTAGGTACTGTAAGGGGACTCGCAGTGAAGTGTATTGGGGACTATAGTAAAACAAACAATGCCATCTTATATTACAGGCTCAATGCAGTTATTTCTTGATCAGACCATAAATAAAAATTACGCGACAGCGCGCCCCGTGCCACGGTGCCCGACACCAGAGGCGAAAGCCCACTATGAAAAACACCGAGGTACAGTGATGTCACATGTAACATCCTCTATGATATAATCAATGCTTTAGGCAACTAATCACGAGATTGTGCTTCTTTACTGCATGTTTGTGGGGTGCATGGATCTTCGGTGGGATACCTCCGGGAATAAAAATTATCTGTCCCCTCTGTCCTCCAGTCACTTGTACCGTATTCGGCACTAGATTGGTATGACGATCCTCCACAAGGTGGGTTTATTAGGATTGGCATAGCCTATAGAGGTTCTTCACTGACGTCACACGGCCGCCATACTGGCCGTCAAAATGAAGCCTGGAGGCTGCCATCTTGTTCTCGGTTCGAACATTCAGCGGCCCGTACAGACCACTGGGAGCATCCAACTCAACAAATCACTTTACCTCTCACAGTTTCTGAGCATAAGTAGTTGGTTTGGTGTGAAAACCGTGTTGAAAGCAAAGTGAATCGTCCATACAGCTTGCTGTAGAACAGTGTAGAAGAGTCCGATGAATGCCGAAACGTACAAACCACGTCAAAAACGCTGTGTTGATGCTGTGACGTTGCGTCATTTGATGGCCAATATGGTGGATATTTGGGGCTGTGACCTCTATTTAAACTCGGATGGACACTCGGGATCATGAGGATCAGGGTACCATCTAATTCGGCACGTCTCTAAATTTCTACGTTTTCATTTCAGGCTGTATGGAAGACATGTTGGGAGCCAAAAGCGGCTACTCGGCGCCAGCCCAAGACCGAAGGCTCGCGCCACGATGCGTCAAACCCGAAGCGCAGGGCATCGCAAAAATGAACAAGGGTACAGCCACGAAAAACCTCTTTGAGAATTATGGGAATTTGCCACAGTCGGCTCGGCCCGTGCCGCGAATAAAACCAGAGGCTGACGACAACATGAGAAAGAATACAGGGTAATTAATTGTTAATTAGTAATTAATTATGATTAATGTTAATTAGATTGATGTCATCGTGTCTTCTGGAGAGGAACTTTTTAGTACCAGACTGTCAGCAGGGGCGTAGGCGGGGGGGGGTGCACGTGCACCTCCCCACAGCAGTAAGAGAGTTCCGCTCTGGACAAGCAGAAAAAAAATCAACCTTGTAATCATGTAAATTTTGGCTAAGAATAGCACTGAAATCACGTCTCAGAGCATCTAGATTCCAAAATTTTCTGGGTGAGGCCCCCCAGACCCCTCCTGCGAACCCAGGGCATTTCCACTCTGCATGACGCGTTATTAAGGGACGTGCGAGTAAGGGAGTGTGTTTTAGAGGACCTGTTGCAAGAGGATGCCCAGACCCCTCACCGGCCCGCATCTTTGTTACTTTTCAGCATAGTGTGAACTTTCATGCCTACGCTACAGTAGGAGTTCTGCTTCAGACTGAGGTTGTGGTTGAGATTTCGGCGGAAGTGTTCGATCTTTGTAGTTTATGTCAATTTGAGAACGGTCTATAGAACAATAATGCCATATTCGTGTCACTGCTCTGCACTGAATATCATCTTATTTTGCGTTCTAGGTGTATGAATAACCTACTAGGGCAGTACGGCAGACATCCCCTCTCCGCCCGTCCCATCCCAAAAGTAAAACCTGAAGGCGAGGACAACGCGAGGTTGAATCAAGGAAGTCGCGCAAAGATGATGCTGTCGATGGCACCGCCCACACATAGGACGTCGCGAGCGAATCCAAGCCGGAAGAATTTGACGTCTTCGTGTGTATTTTGAGTGCCACATTTAACAAGAGGGCGGCCAAGGGAATTAAAGCACCACGGTATTGCCACTTTCTGTCGACAGCCGGCGCCACCGGCACCATTCTCCAATACTGTAGTTAAGCCTTTCGCCCCAGTGTTGGAGAATGTATGACAAAAACCACATTCCATCCCATATCTTGGCCTGGGACATATTTTTTTGCCTGGTGATATTCAATGCTAAAACTGTTCATAACCCTGCTGTCCACCACGCTCAAATGGCTAGTGGAGAACATTGCAGCATCTTTGAAGAAAAACCTACCTACCTTTTCCTTTGGGTTGGCTGCAGGTGGCGTTGAGTCTGATTTGGTTTGCTGGGCCTGGTTGGTCTTGTCCACTCGTGTAACAGCACTTTTCTGATCTTCGAGTTTATTTTGGTGTTATATCTGAAAGAGATAACACCAAGCCAAACTCAACATCAGATGGCAAACTTTGGAACAAATCGATGAAATGCTTGCTGGTGCGGTCAGAACCTGTGATTTGTATATTTCCACCAGGGCCGAACAGAAGCCATAGCATTATTGGTAGGTACGGAGGAGGCCATCTCAAGCTACTCATGTTCCTCCATTGGATGGGTCTTTTACTTGCCCTTGCAATGGCACAAGGTACAAGGCACCACGGCTCACTGTCCCATGCGACGGACGTGAAGAGCCGGGAATGATTAATCCCATATGGCCCGGGCGGGATTCAAATCTGAGACCTGCTGCTTGCTGAGCAGACATAACCACCAGGGCCGACCGCCAAGAAACTTCGATAGCACTAACAGGGCCTAACAGAGAAATCGGTGTTCCTTGGTGGTTGGCCCAGGGCTTTTCATGTCATTGGAACCTGTGATAAGACGTCATGCCCTTGTAATTGGCATTGCCAGGCCCGATGTGTGACTGTCAGACTAGGTGTAGACAGCACAGCTCCCCGCTCATGACAGAATATATTTTAGATGTCAATGCAATTGAAACATAAAAATCTGATGTGCAATCTCCTTGGACTCCAAGGGCTGTATTCAGCCTGATATATATGTAGATCTGTAGTAAACTGAGTCTCAGCATAGACATTCCAACAAAGATGGTGGCCTACTAAGTTCTCCCACATGACGTCGTGGCCATTCATTGTCCAAGCATTATATAACACTACCAAACGCATCCTCTCAGGCAATTATTTTACCTAAACTTTTGTGCCCATGGCCTGCTTGGCCTGCTTGACCAGCTTAGCGTGCCAGCGGCCATTGAATGGTATTAAGCTTCTGACGTCATATGGTGAGAACTGTTAGACCGCCATCTTTGTTGGAAAGGTCTATTAATGCAGCATTTTCCATGATGCACTACGGTTTGTGTAGATTAAAGCGAATCGAAAGCGAAAAAATTTGATTTAGAAATAGAATTTGAAAGGGGACGAATTTTCAGCAAAAAATGTAAACAAACTTCTCCAGAATGTCAACAAAGAAATTATCGTGCATTTTAATTGGCTGAATTTTGTGTTTACAAACACCAGCCAAATGTAAACAAAATCCGCTATCAATTCGCTTTAAGTAGGTCTGTTTAGGTACAGGATGTTTAGTGAACTCCCCATTATTAGGACTTAACACAAAAGGGAAACTTAGGAACAAACGAATTCATGCAGAATTTGTGAAAGGTTTTGTGTAAAAACAGGTTTTGTAAAATTCTGTCCATGCCAACAAATGTTTATCTGTTGAAGTGTTTCTTTACAAGAAGACTGTCACTACACATACTATAAATATTTTGATATATATTTAATTAATACGTCCATGTCTGTATGTACATGTACATGTACATACATAATCAAAATTGCGAAAGTCACAGAGGTTTGGCATTGCTGGGGTCCAGCTTCTCCTGTTGGTGATGGTCGGCACTGCTGACCACACAGCAGGCTTGATATCTTCAAATAGAGGTCCTGACACTGACACTTTTGATATGATAATGTTGGAGGAGCTAGATCCCAGTGGCAAAGCCAGGCCTCTGTGACCTCCCAACTGTCATTTTGGTGTATGTACATATAAATGTACCGATACGGTAATACATGTACATGTTGTTATACGGTATACAAGTTAGACTTCTATTTTTGTATCTTAAAACTCAACAGCAGCTGTGATTTCTCTCAATTTAGTGTTGTACATAGAATAGCATGAAATAAAGTAATAGGATAGATCTGAAACTTGTATCACGTTTTTCTTGATCTGAAACATTTCTAGATCAACAACACAAAGATAGTCTCTTGCGGGGTGCGACATGCTTCTGCTTTTCTGGATCGGGTCACTTTGTGACCGGGTCTGTGAAAACCCACCCAAAGTCGCTGGGGAGTGACATAGGCCTTGATCATACCTGCCCTTTGTTGTGCAATCGATAAGGCTTTATTTGCCACTGACCGTCATTTTTTCATCGTGATGACACTCCCTACATAACTTATCAACCCTGTGGTGTTCAGCGACTTTGGCTGGGTTTTACCGGACTGGGTCACATTTATCATTGCCTAACTTAAAACGACTTTTTTCGCGAAAAGAAGCTCACAAATATAACAATTTTTAGCCAGAATTTAAGATTGTATTTTAAACTTGATTTTTACATGAATTCAGGTCAAGGTGAACAAAAATGTGACACACCACAGCAAAACCAGGCACATGTCGCTCTTAGCTTGGCAGGTTGAAACCAAATGTTTGTCAGTTTCAATATTGTCTGTCTATTGTGAAATCTGAAACAATCTATTTCTTCCGTTCTCTCCTGGTGTCATCTTACTTCGTTGACGCTCAACTTCTGAGCAACATGCGTCTTGTTTTGCTGTGGAGGGTCACAAATAGTGAAGTGGTAGATGCCATGTGAAAATAAATGGGTTTACAGTACGCTATCAATAGCTAAATAAAATTCTTTGTACAAATTCGTGATAACATGATCAGTGGTCCAGCACTGAGATTCTGATAAAGTCTTTCCTGTCTTTTTTACAAACTGATCATAAAACATTCCAATTCCCCCCGAAGAGGTTCTTCATCACGTCGCAACGGTCACATGACTGCAAAGAATTTGCCATTAAATGGCCGGCGACGATCTCAAAACTGTCATGTCATGACATTTTGACGTCACACCCCTGACGTCATGCGGTGACGACACAACTAGCATGCAAATTCCCAAACAAGAAACTGACATGCCGTGCACTTTCCAAAAATTTCATCGTTTATGTACCTGTCTTTCTATTCCACAATTTTCACAGGTTGAATGTTAGGATTCACAAGTTTCACAGTCCCTGACTGTCCGGCTATCTTCCTAAATGCTATCGTTGATTGTGGAGGCGGTGGTTGCGTTTCGGGTCGTTTTGGATATGTACTGGCAACGGCTTTTCCTACCGTTTCCTGAAAAGGTACATCAGTGAGGTACTGAAAATACAGGTATACCCCTCTATAGATGCTGTCCTTTTATCATCATGGTCGAAGCCAATAGCATTATTGGCCCTGGTAAGTACGGAAGAGGCCATCTCAAGCTACTCATGTTCCTCACTTGGATGGGGTCTTTTACTTGCCCTTGCAAAGAAACAAGGTACAAGGCACCACGGCTTACTGTCCCATGCAACAGACGTGAAGAGCCAGGGATGATTATTCCCATATGGCCCAGGCTGGATTTGAACCCAGGACCTGCTGCTTGGTAAGCGGACGTGATAACCACTCGGCTCTCCAGCTGTCCTTTATTAAGGAGTGCCCTGATTACAGGGGTCAAATCTATAGAAGTGACTAATTTGGGAACCAAAACCTCTCATGTGAGGATGTCTTCAAGGGTGTTAATGTCGTTAATTGAGAATGTCTTAATGATTACAGAGGTCAAAATTACCAGAACAGACCAGTTCAACCTACCTTAGTCACCGGCTGATGCCGCTCCACTAACACAGAACTCATGGGGGGTGCCAGCCCCATGTTACTCCCCCCAGTATGAGCACTAATGTGGCCCTTAGGGTCCGACTTGGCGGAGATCTTTGTGCTTATAACCTTCGGCCGTGCTGACGTCACTTTCGTCTGTTTGGAGGACAACTGCAAGAGTAGAAATTGGGAACTGTAGTTCGGCACCGGGATGCAGGGTAGCTTTAAGTGACTCGAGGACGTGTCATCTCTGTCCAAAGGGGGAGATGGTGCATTGACCCCCCTGTAGCTACTACATGGCACGGCTTAACCCGCCGGCCATGGAGGATTTCCTTAATGGCCTAGTGGTTGGCGCATTGGCCTCGGAGCTAGAAGTTAAGCAACATTGACAGTGTTCTCCACGGGTTTTGGTCTAAGAGGGGCGGCGGTGGGTGCGGTGCCGAAGGTCCGCACCAGGCGTCTTCTGGCGGGGGGTCTGGGGACCCGCCACCAGCGAAATTTGGATTTCAGGTGCTCTGAGATGCGTTTTCTGAGCATCTGACTCTGAGATGCATAATTGAACGATCTAAATCATAAATATTAGGGCGGACGAATTTTTAAGAGGGGCGGGGCCGTTTTTAAGAGGGGTGGATTTTGCCGTCGGTATTTTTAAGATGGGCGGGCCGCCAATTTTTTAACTGGTGTGGAGAACACTGATTGAGTGCGATCACTACGTGGATGGGTGACCGGCGTGCATACACCACCTGC